>JARKIC010000548.1:0-243333 GCA_029378375.1 Mycena olivaceomarginata
GCGTGCATCACGGGCAAAGCCGGATGCATCAGCTTGTTGATCGGACGTGTGCCCGGAGCACGGATGACACGTCCGGATGGTTGGAAGTACCGACCGGAAGGTTCGGTTCGGTTAATGAACCGGATGGATTAAGTGTCCGGATTAACCGGATGCTTCCGGAAAGGCATGGACATAACACAATCTAACAACGTTCTTACTGTTGACTCCAGACCTCTGTGCTTGCCTGTTTAACACCTTCCGGCTCTTCCAGCAGTAATGGTGGTGGTGATTCCAGCAGTGGTGGAGGAGGTGGCAGCCTGCCTTCTGGCGGTGTGCCTTCACCTCATCCATCCATTCCTGTTGGAATGCCCTCTGGCTCTCATACCGAATACAGTAAAATTTCAGTCCGGACTGAAACCACATTTGATTTGCCAAGTATCTAGATCCAAATCAGTCCCACAGAAACAGAGGAGATCAGTGATGGCGATTCTCATAAAGAAACTCAAAGACTTCAGCTGCACTGAAATTCGCGCTGAAATTTCTGAGCAATTTTTGCTATTTGCCAATATAAATAGAAGGCCAGTAGCATAAATAGCTCAAGGATTTCAGCGTGGCTGATATGCACCAGGATTCTTTGAGTTTCTTTGTGAGAGTCAGCCATCACTGATTTTTCCCCATTTCCGGTGGGACTGATTTGGTTTTAGATTTGTGGCAAATCACACCCCATTTCAGACCAGACTGAAATTTTACTTTATTTGGTGTGTCTGGTGCTCCAGCACCAAATCCAGGACCTGGTGGCGGTGGTGCTGGCAGACAGGTTCCCATTCCGTATTGGGATAGCAACTGGTTCAGGAGCTTGCTTCGAACTTCGGCCTGCACGACCCTTTGGTGATACATGGATTTTATTGGAAACCCTTTCCATGAAGCCTGGAGATCGGCTAGCTACTTACTTACCAGCTTGAATTCGACACCCATGCAGTTATGACGGGGTATAACGAGGCTGCCCTTTTCCGGGTGTTTTACTGCAGCCTTCCAAGCTGTCTCAAGGACACCATGACACAGAATCAGCTTCCGGCCTCACTTGCCAGACTGAAAGCCCTTGCCTCACAGCTCAATCAGCAATATCATCGCTGTAACACAGAGCATATGAGCGTGCTGCTGTGAACCTGCCTCTGGCTGGAAAATCTTCCGGTGATACTTTCCGGTGCTCCGGCTTTGGGAGGTGGTGGTAATAGTGGCAAGTCCAAGGGTAAAGGCAAGGGTGGTGGAAAATCCAACTCTCCCCCCAAGACCAATCCTCCAGCCAACACTCTGGCCAACAGTAATGCAGACGGTGAGTTTTGAGCCAGCTTGACTCCAGGTCTGAGCCAGCCTGCCTTGAGTCTCAATTGTCTTTGTGTTCTCCTCATTATGAGGTCGCGACAGGTCTATGACACGTATTATGCCATCAGACAGCATATTTTGCCATGGCATTGGCAGGTGTCTCAGGGCTCACCTACAGGTCAACACAACAAACTTTTGTTGTGCAGTGCTTCAACGCATAAAGGGAACAATAAGTACTTAAAATTAACAGTGTATGTGTTTACTATCTACTTAGATAATATATATTTGCTTTGTGAACAAGAGTCAAAGGACTCTTTATTAGACTGATGGCACCTACGAACCACATGCCTTGGAGGCACCTGGATTCCAGGTGCCTCGGCATTTGCCCCCGGTGAGACCCATCAAAAACCCAAACTCACAAACCTACATACTCTGCCCTGGTGCCCTCGATCTAGCGATCCAGTCACCTTGTATCCAACCCATAAACCCCAGACCATCCCAAGTGCTTGTTAGAGTATGTGAATGGACTGTGACATTCTCGCATCTTTGATCTGATCTGATCCTCTGTGATCCTATCATTGATCCTTTTTGAGCCCTTCACATCTGATCCCTTGTTCCATATATAGATACTCCCTTGTTCCAGAGATGGATGGTCCCTTGTTCCGGATATGGATGTTCCCTTGTTCTTGATATGGACATCTCTTTGTAGTTCCTTATCTAACTTTCCCTTTGTACCTTGTTCTAGCTATTCCTTTGTTTCCATTCTAGCTACTCCCTTTGTTCCTGTAAGTATTTAATTCTTACTGTTGACTCCAGGCAAGTAGTTTCATCTCATGCAATCTAACAGAGTTCTTACTGTTGACTCAAGACCTCTGTGCTTACCTGTTAAACATCAGGAATGTTCAAAACAAAAGAGGGTACACACTGAGTAGGATTTATCACATGAGGAGTTCCAAGACCAGAATCTGGGAGAAGTGTGGTGGTCTGTTGCTGAAAATTCTCTGGATTGGCAGGGCCATTAGACTTTACAGTCTCTTCAGAGCTCTGGCACATGCACTTTTTGGTATCACTGGTGTCCGCAGACTCCAATCTAATTGGACATCATAGTGAGTCTTATTAAATAAATATAGATCAATTTCACACCTGATGATGTCATGTCATACAGCAATAGCTTTCCTTTGTCATAACATGCTTTCAAACTGTCTTTGGTGCACTGGAGGGCACATGATATGATGTTATTGGAACTGACAGCATAGGAAAATGCACCACTCGGTGCTTGTTTTGACATTATGACATACTTATTTGGGCTTTGTAAAGGCAAGCAAATCGTCTCGATGTTAACTAGCTTGAAGTGATGTAATTCAACTCCACTATAGATAGATGGGGAAGATTCCAGAGAAAGGGTTGACTAAGACTGGAGAACAGAGTACCGGAGTACAGAGCTAGACAAAGGTGACAGAAGTTAACAGATGTGACAGAAGTTAACTGATGTCAAGGGATACTAGATCCGGAATCACAGATATTGAAAACACAACACCACTGAGGTACAGGGTGAGTGTGGACTGTCATGTTAGTCCTGGAACAGAGGAGACGACAACAGGAAAAGACCAATGGGTCTACAATTGTATACAGACAATACAAGTGAAGTCCAGAGACTACCGGAGGACTGGAGCCGAAGGCGGAGGTTGAGGATAACTCCAAGGGAGGTTGGTTGAAGTCCGAACATTGATTAGACTGATGGGAGTCAAGTCTAAACAGAGGGACAGAGTTTGAAGTCAAGTTTGGAGGAATCCGGAAGAAGCAGAGATGTGAATGCAGAAGAAGTGTTAGAGCTTGGAGAGAACATCAATAATCAAACTGAAATACAGAAGAGTATCTACAGTGTTTTATAGATATTCTAATTGTTATTATGGAAGGAGAAAAAGGGTGAGTTAAACAATAAGAAGTCATAAGTGGAAGCATGATAATGGAATCATAAAAGACAAAAGGAAAGGCATAGTCACAGGTTTCTAATCATTTTCATTTCAGCAACTCTACAACTGGAGTTTTATTTGAATATATTCACCAAAGATATATTCCATTACAACTTGTGCATGGTCCTCTCGAACAGACAACTATCCACAAAAAAAGTAAAGACAATTCGGCGTCCTGCAACCGGAATGCAGCAATGAGTGAGGAATCTAGTCCTTGCACCAAGAAGCGAACCCGGCTTGCAAGGCATCCGTCCACCGAGCTGTGGTGAACAAAAGTCACCCCCCTCAAAATCACCGATGGCCATGACCCAAGCAAACATATTCATGTTGTCGAACCAGTCGACGTGCATCTTCTTACTTCCACCCTCTTTGACCGCCAATGTTGTGATCATGCTGCCAAAGTCGAAGTTGGGGTATTTAGTGAGGTCGCGTCCGAGATGTTTGAGAATACGTGCATGCATCCTGAGTTTTTTCTTTTCGTTAACGAGTTGCAAAAAAAAAAAAAAATTTAAGAAGAAAGACTCACGCTTCCCACACCCACTCCTGTCCCGGATAATACCATTCCACAATCACCCGAAGCTTGGGAAGCCAATACACCTTGACCACACTGCACAGATCGTGCACCGCGTCGACTAATTTCTCCCGCTTATTGACAGGCGCGTTGATCTGGCGCGAATCCCCCGTGATAATCGGCTTTGACGTTTACCGTTCCCAAACACCCAGGTGCAGAGCTGGACTAACCAATTGTTGCGCTTCAGCAGGTCCATAGGCCGGTCCAAGCGCCTTTACGCAGTCAAAGGCCCGAATTAATTCAAATTGAGCATGATTAGAAAACACCTCCGGGAAGCGTCCGATGTCGAAACTTGGCGGACCCAGTTCCTCGAACGCCGCCAGTATGTGGGGACGCAAGCACTTCTCCAGCCATTTTCCAAGTCCACCAGGGCCAGATAAAGATTTGTCTTCGGCGGTCGGTGGTGGACTAGAAACCAGAACGACCTTGCAGTCGTCCTCGCAAAAAACCGGAAGATCCCCCGGTTCCCCAGGGTATTCTTGACCTACAATTATAAACCCTTCTTTTTCTTTGTGATAACAGTGCTTTCTGACAAGGAAATGCAGAGACGGTAAAACAGATAAAAAGGGAAAACACTCAGTAGTCCTTCATTGCGTAAAAACCCATGTAAATCTGAAGGACGGAGTTGAAGTCTGACGAACTCTAGAGTGCAACTCTGATGGACCGGCAGTCCGGAGTTGGTGGAGTTGAGATGGATAGGTCTGGAGATGGACCTTGGTTGGGATGAGATATAACCGGATGCTTAGTGGGAGCTTTCCACTTGCAGGGAATGTTGTGATTGCTACTGTTGTCTTCCTGTCTAAATCTGGCACCAAGGTACCTCAACTCAAAGACCAACCCATTTAGTTGAAAGGTGTGACAGTGCACCTTGGCACGGCACCCCACCTACTCAACATCCTCCATTCGAGGAGAACCCACCCCGTGTTTGTCCAAAAAAATTAAGGAGGAGTAGTCTATGCCCCCACACGACCAGGTTGCAGAGGTAATATATTGTCTTGACTCTCTATTACTGCATGTCGGCTGGAACACTGCTGCTTTTCCGAACCTCAGCACCGCACTCTGGAGGTCGCTGATATAACCCTCCCATGGCATCGGGGCGAGATGGGCAGGGGAAGAGGGTGAGGGCGGCTCGAGCGCGAGTGTGAACGAAGGCTAGGGTGTGGGCACTGTCAAGATATATGATTGTTTGTTCACATCAGTCCAAGTACAGATAGCTATCACTTCTTTGATATTTGATATACCTATATCATCTTCCTGTTGTTGTAGCATAGCCTCAGTTCATATCTTATCCATTTCATCCATCTCTTTGTGCTCCTGCACTTGCATACAAGTAGCTCTGTGTCCATTACAAGCTCCATTGGCTTCTAGCCACCTCAGCATATTTTCTGATCGGCATGAGTTTGTGAAACGGGTTTACTGGCAATCAGCAACTTGAGGGCAAGACATCGGGGGGAGGGCGGTGGGTTGGAGAGTGAGGGTGGTAGATGCACCAGTAGGACAGCAGTGACTTGAAGACTGGGGTGGTGTGGGCAAGGTCGTGGTCTAGGCGGGACGGCAACAGCTTGGAGAGTTATGTAGATGGTGCGAACACCATCAAGGTGCCAATATAGGAGGGTGTATAGGTAAGGACTGTGTGGTTAGATGTGTCTGATGCGACAGTGAGTTAGTATAATAGACTACCGATAATGAGGTTAAAGTGGTAACTTGATTGGGATTGATGAAGACTCCAGGTAAATTGTTCTATATTTTAGTAAACCTCTGCTGACGTGGTTCACGGTGCTTGGAAATCAGACATTAATGTTCCTCACTCCAGTATTTTGCCAGGAAATTTAGTCAAAGAGCTTGTGTCATTCTGTATTGCACCTTTTGCTCAAGGTGTTCAAAAAGTCCAGTGTCATCTCCACTGCGTGTTTAAAGTTAGTGGTGAAGCCACTTTAGTGCGGTAATTTTCTTTCATAATGTTGAAGTGCTCTTAAACAAGTTATAGCATCTCAGATGTCTTGATAAGCAAGCCACTGCAACGAAAAGTGTACATGACATGAAGGAGAGCAGTTGCAGAAGCTACAGTTGGGAAAGCAGAATCTACTAGTACTGTTTGGACATGTGAATTGGGCTCGTATAGAAGTAGATGAGCTTGCTTATAATATCTAGAATCCTAATGTAGCTAAATGATCAGTCTTTACCGGTTGTTGAATGAAAAGAATTCACACCTTTTTTTATGTATGAGTTGAGGGAAGGATATCTTGAGACAAAGACCTGAGATTTCAATGTGTGAGTTCAGCAGAGAATGCTTTGATACACAGGCCTGAGTGCACCAATATTTCTGAGCGGATAGCATGTATTGTAGCTCTAGAGGCTCCCTGCCAAAATTTCAGGGGGATTCAATATGCCCTGGCTGATGAAATGACTACATTATCCCGGCACTTGCAGGAATTTTGATGTATGAGTTCAGTGCAGAATATTTCAAAACACAGACCTGAGTATACCGAGTTTTTTGGGCGAAGTCACATGTGATGCATCTAAAAAACTCGGTATACTCAGGTCTGTGTTTTGAAATATTCTGTGCTGAACTCACACATCAAAATTCCAGCAAGTCCTGGGAAGATGTAGTCATTTCAACAGCTAGGACACGTTTGATTTCTCTGAAATTTCATTTGGAGCCTCCTAAGCCACATTGCATGCTATCTGCTCAAGAATCCCGGTGCACTCAGGTCCGTGTGTCAAAATATTCTGCGCTGAACTCACACATCAAAATTCCAATATATTGATATCGGGCTGTTAGATGAATACAAGCAGAGTTTAAAGAATATATGTATGTATAGAAGTGAAGCTTTTGGTTGGTTGTAACTTGTCCCATGTATGAGCATCTTGCGATATTGGCAGCAATTTATTTGTTATTGTTGACATACAAACAAATAACATCATCACATGATTGCTCCACACCTTGCTTCTCACCATCATCATCCCACAATGGCTAACAAAAACGGTTGTAAAATGTCGGCTAAAGTTGTAGTAGGCAAGGCAACTATGCAGGTTTGTGATCTGGGGCTCTCTATTAATCTAATACTGACCGGAGTTTATACCAGCACACCCAGGGGTGGGCTAATCCTCTTCTGCTTTAATTGCCAAGGGAAAACAGGACAAGTTGCCTAAGGAAGATACCAACAAACTTAAGGACATGATTGATCAGGTTGATTGCAAGAAGGGCTTCAAACTCCCACTTGGTGTTGAACGTGTCTTCGGAGCTCAGTGTTATGCCTGTAGATACTTATGTGATTGATACGAACCATTTACGATATGGATATTATTGTACTGTGACCCATGTGCTTGCTTCCTTCTATACACTTCTTAGTACATATTTGGCACCTTGGCCGGTTAAACGGCCTCAGATAGTTTTACCGAGTAGTCACCATCGCTTAGTCCTACAGCCCGCATATGTTGTATAAGTAGTAGCTCCCTCGATAGGTATTCCCCATTGAGAAGAACCTCAAATACAATGGTTCCTCTAGCATCAAAGGCGCTCACCACTTAGTTGTCCTCATTCCGTGGCAGCTGTTGCACACCGCCAGCCGCTCGTACTCTAAGACTTGGTGATGGCAAATATGAATTAATCACCCTCCCTCAGATGTATGCCATGGTCAAGAAGGTGCAGACTGAAAGCTCAACGATAAGGATATCCAAATTCTCGAGATTGTGGATGGTGTTGGTGATCAAGTCAACATTTTGTTTCTGTCATTGCCATCTTTCAGTCCAACCTACCAAGAGCTGGCCACCTTTATCACTTTTAAAGGACATCACAGCTATGATCAAGAGGATAGATCCTGGTGGTTTCCTCCTCAGAGATTTCTCAGGGAGTTGAAAGCCTTCCAGAAAGATGCTGCTGCATATGGCCGGGAACAGCCAAACATCTTTGTTTGTCTCTTTGCAATATAAGACAGTAGAACTAACAATCTATTGCAGATCATCTCTGAATCTATCATGTTTGTGAATGGTCAAAGCAAGACGGTGCAAAATTGTATACCTCTTGCCTATTTTTCCACTGTTCCTTGAACCTGGGCTTTTTCCACATGCTGGTGCCAACATCACTATGGTCCATTTCACATCCTGGACCTCCAAGCCAGTGGCAAGCCTAGTATCATGTAGATAAGGGAAAATCTTCACTCTTACATGGTGTTGATTATCTATGCAACCCCTTTATGCACCAGCAAGACAATTGTTATTGCAGACCCAAATATACTCAACCTCAACCAAAAGGAGGCCATCTCTGAGATGCTCAACAATTCGCCCATGGTGAAACTAATGGGCTGCCTATTGAAGGAGCTGTGAACCACAACCTTTTTTATTAATGAGACTCACCTGCAACACAATAAGGACAGTGAATGCCTTCAACTTGTGCTGGAATAGATGGTCGAGGTGGTGATGAATGGGATTGCCATCACTTGAAATGCAGATAGGGTGATAAGAGATATTAGGGGCTTTCGAAGGGTGATGAAATTGGAGAAAAAAAGACAAGAAAAGAGTGATTTATTAGTTTACATGTGTTCACTGTCTTCAATGAGTCTAGAGTCTGGAGCTCAAATTAGTCCCTGAGCTTCTGCGAGTATTTAACGTAGATTGGACTGAATGATCAATATTTCAGCAAGTGCTGGGAAGGAGTGCTCATTTCAATAGCCAGGGTATGTTTGATTCTCCTGAAGTTTTACATAGAGCCTCTTACACCATATTACATGTAATATGGGTTAAGAGGCCCATGTAAAACTTTAGGGGCATTGAACATGCCTGGCTGTTGAAACAAGCACTCCTTCCCGGCACTTGCTGGAATTTTGATGTGTGTATTGAGCAAAGATTATTTGAGGCACAGATCTCAGTGCACTGACATGTCTGGGAATCACATTGTAAAGTCTATCAGAAATATTCAACCTGCCCTAGATGCAGACAGAACAGGGTAAGTGGATGGATATACCTTACAAATACCATGATTGGTGGTGGCAGCAGAGAGTAACGGAGGCGAGGACAGCGGCGGCATGCAGGCCAAGGTGAGCTGGTCCGAGTCGGGGTTGTGTGAGTCAAGAGTCAGCACACTGAGAATCCGACGGAAGGTACGTCTAAGGTCCTCGTCTCCGATAGGCACTGCAAGCCGCCACATCTCATGTATCAGGTCCTTTAAACTCAAATTCTATTCAGGCCCCACACAAGGAGCCCGACAAAATTGCACTGTTGTATTTTCAATCTAGGGTAGAGAAAAAAAGTGTATAAAGGACATTGGCCATAGGTATGATGACACCGGGGAAGCAGCCTTGAGTCCTGGACAGTACAAAAGGCAGACCCAACTCCAGTTCAGTCCTGATGAGCTCTAACATCTTGTTTTGATGTTGCACTGTGAGGGAGCTCCACCATTCAGCTTGCATGATGTCATCCTCTCCAAGCCTCAAACACAACTTCTTGGCCTTGATGCTGCACTTGAGGTGCTTTGTTATTGAACTTGGTCAGGATGCCTCCCACTGGTATACGGTGGCCGTTACCAATGATCCAGATGGTATTCCTGGAATTTGTGAGACGTCCAGAAGTCCATTAAGAAAAAGAAAGAAATAACATCTTCGATTTTGTGTACAGGTTCGAGTCTCTGTTGTTTGTTCAGTAAAACGAGTCAAGCTCTCAAACAATATCACGAACCGCAGACTTTGTCGACAATAGCGGTGAACACTTGGATGTCCAACATTTTGAGTGGCTGGTTGCTCATGGTGATGAAACCCAGGGTCCAGTGATCTCTACAACAATGGCCCCAACCCTGGGACTGCATCAGGTACTGCCACTCTATAGAGAAGCCCAAGCTCGAGCTTGCAGTGCTAGCTGAGGGTGAAAAGGAAGAAGAGGAGAAGGAGGGGAAGGAGGAGGAAACAATCAGGACCTGACCTTCCTCACCTTCTTCACTGTTACCATTGACTATGCAAAACTGGAATAAATTGCTGGGTTCCCAATTACGTGAGTGACTTGAACAGGACCACATTGTGACAATGACAGTATCGCTCCAGAATTTCCCATTTTCCACTAAAATGCAATGCAAGCATATTAGAAATCAACCAATCAATCTGTATGACTGCCCTCCTAGCCTACAAAACAAGAATTGAAAACAAGCGGGTTGTAGCAGCTCAAACCTCCCTTGCAGGGCTGTTAGTAAAGCCAAAGCACAAGAAGATTGGGGCAGGGACCACCCAAACAACTACTACCACTAACCAACCCACTTGCAAAAGTGCAGGGTTAACAAGTATGAACTGACCATAATATCTGATTCATGGGTTCCCCAGGAGCGCCCTTGATATTAAACCACCTTCTATGGATGCAAATCATGTTGGCCCCACCCCTCTACAAAGAACATGGCATGTTTCCCTATGCAATGGATATGTTGACTGTGTTACAAGATATGTTGTATCCAAAAACTGTCAAGAGGCTGCAGGATACATTGTTTGCCCCCAGGTCTTACCTACTTCACTGACTATCTCACATGTTCTATTTGGTAAGATACAAACTTTTTATGGGTCCCAGAATATTGCTAGGAGTAGATTATAGTGAAAACTGAATTAGTTGTGAATGCATGTCCACCTATTCTGGTAACTCCAGACTTGATTTCAGTCCCAACTTCTACCTGGACTTGACCTTTGACGAAGGTGTCTACATTTCTGACCAGGTCACCTGTGGTTAACCACATAGCTCCACCTCTGGTTCCAGACCTCCAGTATCTCTGGAACTCATTCAAGAATTATCTTTATGAACCAGGAACTTCTCAGTCATCTCCTGTTGTCATCTCCTCTGTTCTACGAACCAGCATGGCAGTTAACACTCACCTTGCACCTCAGTGGTGTTATGTCTTTGATATCTGCAATTTCGGATCTAGTATTCCAGGCACCAGTTAACATTGTTCCTACATCTAGTTCTGTCCCTCCGGTAACTCCATCCATCTCTGGTATCAGACAACCTTCCTCCAGAATCTCCCCTATACCTCTGCTCCTCTTTTCTTCTCCTCAACCCAGATATAACAAGTCTTATATAGTCTGATACCTCTTATAGGAGGAGCACAAAGTGAAAGAAAACAATAAGCCAGTTTGTTCTCCATCTCTTGTTGTCTTCCTAAAAGCTGGCCGAGGATATCACCACAAAGATGGGGGTATGTTGTTTGCCCTCTGCCTGCTATCTAATCCTGACATGTCTTGGTCAGGAGCATGTACTGGCCACCTACATGTACAGTTCCTTGTAATCTCCTATGGATCACCTGACATTTTACAACATTGTGATGGTGTGGCTTATACAATAAACTTTGGAGAGAGGCGAGTTTTTTTAGAACTCCAGTATTGACAGTGGGATGAACATCATGGTAAAAAAGGGCAGCAAAAAGACATAAATGAAAAAAAAAATGACAAGTTGAAAAGGTGAGTGTCTGCAAATCAATAGCGCAATTTCTACTGTGTTCCAAAACATCATTTGTTGCTACTGCACATTGTCTAATTTGTGTGCAAACAATAGCAACTTTTCGTGAACTTGTCTGGTCAGTCCCAGCACTTCAGCTCCAAACATACACCATTTCATCAATGCAGCCTGGAGCAGGCCTAAGCCAGCAGCCAATTCTTTGCCACCTCCTGTTCAGTATTATTCTATCTTGAATAGTAGGGTCACCATTTCACTTTATGGAATCTTTATTGACAATATTGCAAGGCATGAAGACTTTGACCCTGCTGATCTTTTGCATTGGTGGGTCCAAATGTCTACAGGGGCCATTGACAAGCTTACTATTGATGCTATCAACACTGGCTGTGTCCCCTGGGAATCGTTCACTATGTTGTACAACAAGCCCATCGTAGATAGGGATGTTATACTATGGAAGAGACAGGATTACATCATCCACTTTCACAATCCTTGCAAAGTTCTTCAGTAGCAGCTCACCAACTGTATCTTGTATCTAGTATTCATCTGATATTCCATGTAAACTGTGTGCCTCATCCTCTGTGACAATGAGTGATTGCACTTCAGAAGAGCCGCTTTCCAGACCACTGACCCTGTTTTCAAATGTCTGAGTCCAAGCCCTTTGTTATGTTAAGTGTGACATAACCAAGTTGAATCATGTGACCTCTTCTGCTGGTACATGCTACCATCCACCACATCCAAAACCTTCTTGGCACCTTGATATTTTGCTTTTTACAAAAAGCTTTTCCTGGACATTGTAGTAGGCATCAGAGAACCTGCCATGTATGTAGTCCTTGTCTCAGGTTGTAACATGATCTTGTGTGAGGTTCCAGCAAAGATAGCCATTTCCCTGTTTTGCCAACTGTTTGCCAAATATGCAGCTGAGGGTTATCCTCTCAGCTGCCAACAGTTATGACATTTGAACAGATGCTAACGTTAGCATCTGCACAGCCCAATACACACTTCTACATCATGGCACCTTTAGGATACATCAGACTCAGATGTCCAATCCTTTTGCCAAATTCACGACAAATAGACATCTTGCTCCTATTGATGCAGTGTCCTGACATCAAATGCTGCTCCTCATAGGCATCTGCTAACATATATGTGTACCACTATATCTTTAAGGAAGAGACATGCAAACTTGTAGGCACACCTCTCAATGCTTCATGGCTTGATTGCTATGGTCTGCAATGGCTACTAGGAAATCCTGAATAGCAGCTAACTGATACACCACATGAGACATCCTGCCTGACAATGATACCTTGTTTTTTCTTTGGCATGCTGCATCACCTGGGGGGGATTTATCACTACCATCCTGCCAGTTGGGATTATCCTAAGATGTCCAAGGATGGGAGTGCCTTGACCAAGAGCACACAAACAAATAAAAATCCTATATCAGGTTGAGGCACTGAGATCGCTATCAGTGGCCTAGGATAAAATTTGGCAACAGCTAGGATAAGACCTGATGGGGTGCTCTTTGGATACCTGGTTTCCTTTTCATCTGAATGTATATTATCTATAATTTAGTTCTTAAATCTCTTCTTACAATATATACAGAATATGTCTTTGTTTTACTCCAGCACAGGCAGTTGACTGATACTTCTCTCTTTGGTTTCTGTCTATGGCTTTCAAGTTCCGCACCAGGAAATTTAGTGTCTCTCAAAGTGTCCACCAAATAGCACCCAATTACTATCACCAGTTTATGCCACTAGTTGCCTCAACACCCATTGTAGATACCAACCAAAATTTAAGTAACAAAGCAGGTTGGCCCAGAACCCAATGTGCTCTTCAATAAAATATGAATTGAGGAAGCCAAAAAAGAATGACAGGCAGAGTTCAAGTCAGACCTACAAGGATGGATCTAGTATTCCAGGCACCCAGTTAACATCCGTTCTCTGGTATCGGACAACCTTCCTCTGGAAATCTCCCCCGTACCTCTTCTCCTCTTTCTTTCCCCTTGACCCAGATATAACAAAGGGTTGGTCTACCTCCATAGGTAGATACAGACAGACTTCGAGCTAGACCAACCTTGTCTACATATATCAACATCCCTCACTGGCGGGTTGTGTTTCTCACCCTTGTTTGTGGAACCTGTATCAAGCTGTGTTGACTGAAATGTTGCTGTTAATGCTTGATAGTTGATCATGATGTGATATCTGATGTTTGGTATTACTATCAGTAGCTAGCATTTGGAATGACCTGGGGTTTATGGGTTGGATACAAGGTGACTGGATCACTAGATCGAGGGCACCAGTGCAGAGTATGTAGGTTTGTGAAAATTCTCACAATGGGGTACCCAAAGACTACTGAGGCTAACAACAAGGGACTTTAATCCTCAAGCAACAAGGTAGTCCTTAAGCTGCTGACCTATTCCTTAACCAAGAACAGGAATGTTTCCACTTTGTATTGGCAATAGACACTATAAGCGTCCAGCTAGTGACCTAACACACTATGATTCCAATAAGCTACTACTTGTGAAGTGTGTTACAATCTCTACTAGCAACCTGAGACCACCCTGCATCAACTTCATACAAAGTCGGGGTGTAATAATCTGAGGTCCTAGCCTGCTCTGTGCTCCCTTTTATACTACGGGTATTGTGAGTGATTCCTCAGCCTGCCGTCTGCTGCTGGAACCTTTATCCTGACAAAACAGAGTTGAATCCACCACCTGGAGTCATCTAGCACAGGTCAGAGCACTGGCTAGCAGTCTGTTTATCCGTTACTGCATTTGTAGTGACCCGTGCATCCGCACCAATAGCTTGCTAGCTATTCCTCTACTGTCTACTTGTTTCTGTTTGTGATTTGAGACCGCATCACGACAGTCACGTGCTCGCATCTGTGTTTCAGGTCTCGGGTTGATCACTAGCTGGATACCACATATTAACACCTTTGTTAGAAGGCTGCTAGCACATAGTTTATTACCCTTCAGATTCCAGACTTGCTGCTTGCACTGTCTGCTAGTGCTCTCGCAGTATCACTCTCCTGTGTCTCGCTTCCTAAGTGCTAGCACCTTGACTGTTTAGGCTTATGGTTATTTCCCTGTGGTTTGTGCCTCCAGACAGTACTAGTGCATTACCCTAGTTGCATCTGATGCTACAACGGGCAGCTTGGGCTCACTCCAGTTCTCCTTTATATCACCTAGCTAGAGTCCTGAGTGCTAGTAACAATACATCAGAAGTGCTAGTGCTTTCCTGTTGTATAAATACTGGTCCTAAGAAATCATAAAATAGCACTAGATGCTGCATGCTCTTGTTATGGTGTTTCACCGTAATCACCACTGTTTCCACTTAGCCTTGTGCAAGCCTTGTGGGTGACTCTTGGCTTCTTTCTTCAAACATCCATGGCCAAAACACTCTCCAACTGGCCCACTTAGCCCTCTGATAGTACAGCCCAACCACGGACCTCTTTAGCTCTGCAGCGCGACAGTGCTTTAAGTGCATCAAGACTCCAGGGCAGACAGGAAAAGCCTCTAAAATTACTGCAGGGATGATATTAATACTATTAACTGGTAGCAATGCACAGCTCAAGATCAACTGGGATGCCAGAGCAGCTAGCAGAGGGCAGCAGGAATCCCTAGGTGTAGGGGCAGTGGTAGACAGATATGGTCTACCCAGGATGGACAGACGTAGACCCAGGTAGACCAAAAATAGTTTACGTGGGATAGACAGATTCTGTTTACTCAGATGACTGACATAGACTGACATTGGCTCACATAATCCAGGTCTGTCTACGAGACCTCGGAATATGGTGATTGAATTAACAAGCCATTTTTTGGATAACAATTTTATTGGTCAGTGAGATTACTGGGAGTTTAAAAGATAGAATACAAGATATTTATGGACACAATGATAGCTAAGGACTATATCAATAAGAAAGTGTCCAAGGGTATAGGTAATGGATGCAAGAGGCAAAAACAACATGGAGGAGGGGGGTGTTAGACATTGGGTATTGTGAAGATGTGGTGCTAGCAGTTGGGCCCGATTTCCGTGACCATGTTCGGTTTA
Source organism: Mycena olivaceomarginata (assembly GCA_029378375.1). NCBI lineage: Eukaryota > Fungi > Basidiomycota > Agaricomycetes > Agaricales > Mycenaceae > Mycena > Mycena olivaceomarginata. The sequence goes on from JARKIC010000548.1 coordinate 15,309, forward strand.
TACAGAAGGACATGTTGTGGGGCCCGATGTTCTGGCAGCAATCACCCGAGCCGTGATGTCAGCAACGGCCTCTGGGTCGACTAAACTGTTGGAGTGTATGAATGGACTGTGACATCCTCACATTTTTGATCTGATCTGATCCTCTGTGATCTGATCATTGATCCTCTTTGATCTCTTCATATCTGGTCCCTTGTTCCATATATGGATACTCCCTTGTTCCAGATATGGATGTTCCCTTGTTCTTGATATGGACATCTCTTTGTAGTTCCCTATCTAGCTTTCCCTTTGTACCTTGTTCTAGCTATTCCTTTGTTTCTGCCTATGTCAAGCCAAGATAGAAGCCTGAGATTAGATGAGGTAGAATCTACTGTACATGGAGATTTTACCAGCTTCAAATAAATTAAAGTAATCACGGTCAATTGCGATCAGTTCCTGTACTGCAGCACTAAAGAGTGTTAATGGTGATACTCCTGAACTCCTCTGTGTCTGTTTCCATAGTGTCGGAGGACTTAGGAGACCTGACATTTGGGTTTCCTAATCTTGATTGTCATCGTATCCAGTGGTTCAAACCCCGATCGGTTTGCAACCAGTCATGTACTTCATGTACACTTTTATGTCAGCCGTGGTGCGTCCGGGGACTAGGATCTGTCTGCACGGGTTCCTAGTCCCTAATGTCTTCTGTACCCCCTGGCGCAGACTCCCCGAGTCTGCAGCTTTAGAATCCATGGCCAGGTTTCAACCATGAGAAGGTCACGTAGTGGCGTCATGAGAGTCCCGTGCCGCTAAAATGTGTCTGTATCCATACACATACAGACGTGTTGCACAAAAAAGTAGAACCTGGGTGATTCATGACATACCTGATGCCCTACATGACCCTGGGCAGGTGTCTAGAAACTTCATGAAGCACCTCTGGGCTATATAATATAATCAGGATAGCTGAAACATGTTCTCTTGTGTCACCAGGGCCCATAGAAATGAAATACAAATGATGTGCTATGTAAGAGTTCATAGAAAAAATAAAATAACCATACTAGAAGTTAACTACCTTGTAGAGCCTAAGCCAACCAGGTAATACACAAAGACAGTATAGGGTGATAATGTTCCCTGCTAAATACCTGCTGTTGGTTTACCAAGCCTCTAGCGTGTTGATCTCCAGTGCACTTCAAGTTAACTGTGCTGTCCAAGATAGTGTCACAGCCAGAAGGTTGTACAACACAAATGGTAGGTAAAGAGGAAAACCTATGGATGAGAAGATAATTATTGACCATAACAATTTGTGTATGGGATCAAGAAGGCTGTCCAATCCTTCAGCTTGGTATAATTGTGTAGAAACAGAAAACCTGAGAAAAACAGGAGGCAAGAAAAGTTAAATAATTCACAATGTAGAAGGAGATAAGAGGAATAATGGCTGTTAATGCCTGAAGAGGAGCTCGTTTGCTCGTCTTATCCTTATGAGGTAGAAGTGATGAGTGTGCCAATAGGCACTTCCACAGAGGGGTTACTTGGGATTTTGTCTTTGGAATGTTAAACAGGCAAGCACAAAGGTCTAGAGTCAACAGTAAGAACTCTATTAGATTGCATAAGATAAAACTACTTGCCTGGAGTCAACAGTAAGAACTGAAGATCCAGAGAAATACTACTCTACTTATATACCTACAGGAACAAAGGGAGTAGCTAGAATGGAAACAAAGAGATAGCTAGAATAAGATATAAAGAGAAAGCTAGATAAGGAACTACAAAGGGAGCATCTATATCTGGAACAAGGGACCAGATGTGACTCTGGAACAGATAACAACTCTCGAGTCTGAACTGGTGTCCGTCAAGACCACGCTGCAGACTGCAAATGACACGCATGGCACCACTACCCAGCAACTCCAGGAGCAGCTGGAGAAGGCTAAAGAGGAGTACGATGCTGTGTCCAATCGTTTGAAGACTGCGCTAGCGGAATTGGAAACTCATGTGCAGTCAGCAAAGGCTGCCCCACCCACTCGTCCCCCGCTCGCTTCGCGCGGCACATTTCAGGCATTTATACCTGCTCTTCTTACCCTCGTCCTTGATTTGCATAAACACATAAGCAATAGGAAGTAAAAGAACACGAGCACGAACCACGCGGCACTTTTCAAGCATGATAACCGACATATGTGATTTGGCAGCTTATGGTACTGAATGTGACCCCACCGGCCTTTCTACCATTGAGTGTCACACTCACCAAGGATGAGTAGCAAGATCATCTGCAGCTGTTTCTGTTTAAATGAGAGTTCAACATGCTATCATTGGTTGACATGACTGATTATAGAGCCATGTTATTACATCTGAGAAACCAGGGATTGAGCAAGATGATAGGACCTGAATTTTGTGAATCTGTTTCAACTCTGCTCTCTATTCTGAGAAGTGATGAAAATAGTAGTAGGTAGTTGGGAAGTTGGTGAGATTGGCTGGCCTCAGCTAAGAATGATTGTATACAAGACGTGGATGAAAACATGATCCTGCAATTAGATATAGTAAAAATGAAAAGCTTTGAAGTTAACCAGTACATATACAAATTGTGAGTAAAGGAATTAAACAAAGTAAAGTACGAGTCCTGCTGTGTGAAGTATTGGCCTCACACCAATGTAACATACAGCAAACATTCAGGATTAGTAGTGGACTTTCACTCAGAAAATCCTGCAGCATAATGTGGCTTGACTAAAGTTCACAACACACAGGCACTAAGCACTATGGGAACAACAAACCACTTGGATTGGTGACATTTCATGGTGTATCTTGTCAGCAGTGCTATAAGAAAGGCTAGAAGCTGATAGTAGGCTGATAGCAACATTCAGTAGCAACCTTGCTGACAATTGAGATTGAGTGTAGAGGACATTGGTGAGGACTGGGATAATAGTCTTCAGATAAGCAAGTAGGGATCCATGCAGAAAAGCAAACCTTCAATCACAAGCTTCCTGTAGTACACTATTGTGACACTACTTGTATCGTCAATAAGGGGAGTGTAAGAAGCCCTAGCATTTGACAATGCTAGCATACTAAAAAAGAGCGATAATGGAAAGGGATTCAGCCAGTGCAGTGATCTTGAGGTTCAATGGGGTGTTGGATAATGTGGTGGAGGCCAAAATAGGGACAGCTTACAGTACATGGCCAGATAGGTAGGTAACTCAAATATTCCACTAAGGGGAACAAGATGTCCAACCAAAAAGGTGTAGCAAAAAAGCTGGGAACAGATGAACATTTGTATCACATCTGTACCAAAACACACATCATTTGCTCTATCTGTTGAAGAGAATAGCTGCAACCATCTTGGCTGTTGGTAGGTTGATATGTCTATGCACCCCATTCCTGTGGACCCTCCAGCTCCAGCACTACCTTAGGAAAGGGTATATCCCAAGATAATTATTATACATGTGATCAACTTGACTAGCATGTTGACCCACAAGGTCATTCTTAACTGTAACCCTTCTATACACCCAAATCATGCCCAATATGACACTGACAAAGGATGTTGTCACCTTCTAGGACTGTAGGTCTGATGTGATGAGAATCAAGGCAATGGCTAGGCCAAGAAACACTGCATAGTTTAGTGGGGTCAGAGTGAACACTGGGGGGGAGATATAATTGGCTTGATGGACTGCAGTGTTAGGGGGCACCAACCTAATTGGCTCATGAGACAAGTTTGCCCAGTGAAAACAATGCTGTAGTGAATGTTGATAGCAGTAGGTATGTTCAGATGATAAGCTAGGTCTTGGTAGTGTTTCTGGTACTGGAGATTGGTGGTGATAATGTGCAGACCTAGCTGGATCAGTGCATATTAAATAGCTAGAAAGATAAGATAGAGGAAAAGACATTGGGGTGAGGTGGTTCTTGAAAACAGTCTGAGTCTTCTGCTCACCAGCAATTGTGACAAAGGTTGGCAAGAGCACAAGATTAATTTAGGTATTCAACAATTGTGGCTACTGTGATGTTTTGATCACCCTGCTGTGAATACACAGGCTCAACAGGCCATTCTGCAAGCCTCAAAGCTGGCCAAATTTCCTGAATGAGGCAATTGATAAGGCTTATGATGTTGGTGGTGTACAACTCAACCCAGCCCTCATTTCAACAAGTACACAGGAGTCAATCTGAAACAGATAATGGTGTTCATAGGGGTCTGGAGGGGAATTTATCATGACCTCAAACCATTGTGCAAGGTCTGAAATTAGATCTGGATCATAGAGCACAAATGCAGGCACAGAAGTAGAAGCCAATTGGTTTAAGTACAGGGTGGTTGACTTGCTAGAAGCAGTGTTGCTGAAGCTGGGCAATTATAGGTACACAATATCACTGTAGGTATATCTCGGAGAGAAGGAAGGTCTCTGGGAAGGGGAAGTTGATATTGTTCCTGGCCACAGGGGTTGCCAAGCACCAGTGGTGGTGGCCATATAGTATTAAGTGATGGGGCTGAGATAAATGTTATTAGATGCCAATGGCCAGGTATGGATTGTCACCCACTGTGGAAAAACTGAAGGACAAACCAACACCACTGTCTTCATCCCAGGGATGCTCCCAGATGACTATGACACACACACTTCTGTGCCTCTACTATCAGTTCTTATAGGTCACTAACAACAAGCTATTGGACAGTGATGCTCTTAGCTTGACTCCTTGACAGAGAGATACTTTGGTATTGGACTTGGACTCTAATCCTGGTGCCAGATGGTGGTGGAGATATACAGGGTGTGCTTTAGATCAAGGTGAACAAGAACAAGGATGAAGATAAGGATGAAGGAGACATCTACTACATGCAGGCACTAAGGTAGCCACCATCCACCCTCGACGAACGTCACATGGTGTGATGTAACAACTTCCTCTTTCGGCACATCCTAGTAGAAAAATCTGTAAAATAGATGGTAACCCTGATTAGCTCAAATCCTTCGACCAGAATGTACATATAGTGCCGCTAGTGCGTCTGATCCAAAATATATGTACTAACACCGTGATTTGGGCCTGAAATTTGCCAATATATCAAGGACTTGGTCCAAATTGGCACTTACCACGCTGGCGTGTCGTACAAGTGATTGATGGGGAAGCACTCAAAGACTCGCAAGACTCAGGCCGCAAATCTGCTCCAGAACTTGAGCAACACAACTAAACACACGTGGGACAAGCTCAGTCCCAAGAAGTTACAGAAATGGCTCTCACCAAGGAAAAGACACAAGGAGAATGCAACTGTGAGTAGAAGACAGTTGTACTTATATTCACCTACAATAAACTGTCTCCCAAATTCAGGACAGCACAAAGATAGAGAGTAGTATAACTGGAGACGCATCTAACGCGTCAAATAATCCATTTCATGTGCCTGATGTGTTGAATGATCCATTTCACGTGACTGACATGTTGGATCCATTCGTCGTGTCAATGCAATCATTCCAAGTCCCTGGACTCACAGAGTCCGCATCCGCTGCGCCAGCAGCCCATGAATTCGTATGGAAGCTTCCCAAGCTGACTGTAGAGGAAATAGACAATAAAGATGATCGGCAGTCAACCCAATACATTTCCTTCACCTGCTCAGCCCCAACCTTGGGGAGGCTAGGGCAGCTCTGGAGTGTATGCAGAGCTTTCTGCATGGGGAATTGTGTGGTACTGATCTCTGGGGACACCAAGGTGTCGGCTATAAAGATCCAAATATCAGTGCTTTTACGTGAACCCGTTTGATCGGTATACGGACAATGCTGAATTTTTACCTGACTCCGGGGTTGGAGGGTGGGACTTATGCTCGCTGGGTGTTATATCTGTGTTGGAAAAGCTGGAAGGACCATAAAGGCCAGAGGACGTAAAGGCCAGAGGACGTAAAGGCCAGAAGACAGATAGGGCCGTAAGTGATACCACGTAGGTGAGTGGGTACACCAACTAACTTGGCTCGACGATGAAGGAAACAGAAGTCAGACCATGGAGCAATGCAGAGGCAAAGCACATTAATTTTCAACTAAAGATACAGTAGAACATAATATGTATTTATACTAAATACGGAGATAGTTCTAATGCGGAAAGAAGTATGTTAAAGACAATAAGTACAGCAAAAGACAATAAGAACAATAAGAGAGAAGCATAGTTACATAAGTCATATGTTTGATTTGGGAAACACTCAGAAGACCTTCATTACGAAAACCCCAAGGGTTGTGCGTCAATGGAACTAGCCGGACGCAAATAGGAAGTTGATTGGGACCTAACAGCCATAAAGTAGGCTGCGACTGGAATAGGCCATAAACAGCTGGAAAGGAACCGGAAAGAATCGGAAAGTGCATGGTCGTAACACAGCAGAAGAATGTATTGGTAGAGACAAGCCCATACTTCTGAAGTAAATTGACAATGCTGGTCTGTGTCCTCCCTCACAGTGACGGTGTAGTATCACATGAAGGAGCAAAACAATGGGAAAAACCCAAGCCCTGGAGATAGACACTTAATATACACAATAGAGTCATTCAGATCAGTTATATAGTCTGTTAGAGGCGAGAAATATGTTCAAGGCCCGTTTCTTGGCTAAGCGAGCAACGGGCTTGCCCAAGCCGATCAGCGGGCTTTGGGCTTTGATCTACACCCAAATTCAAGCCCAAGCCCAAACAAGCCATTTGGCAAGCCGAAAAAGTGAAGTCTCTGTCCACAATGATCCACAAGGCCCAATTCAATGGCCACAAGAGAGAGGGTGGAAATAGATTGGGAGATTATGGTGGCTATTGCTCATTACAAGATGCGGAGCTCTTCTGTGAGGTAGAGGCAAGGGATATTGATGATGAGTTGCTTGATGCAAAACCGCCATGCACCAAAAGCGATACTAGCTGATGTATTGAATGGATTCACAGCTGGGAGTACATGGGGGTGATAATCCTACCATTCAGAATTAGTGAACAGCACAGCCAGGGGACAGAGCTAACAACTCACCAATGAGAAAAGAATTGGGAAACACGAGAGAACAGGGCAACTGACAAGTCTATTTTTTTGATGACTTTGAAGATAATCTTGACAGATAAGTTAGGCTTCAAGAGGAGAACATCTCAGTCACAGGCAAGCAGGCGGGCCCCTGATAACGGTGCCAACTGCGATAGGTGCACTGGAGCCATGGCTAGGGAAATGGAACACATGAAAGGTGCAAATGTGCAAGGCGGCTGTGGTGGTAATTGAGTCCAATTCAGTTATAAGCAGCGCAATGATGCTGATCAACTCACTGACTATAAGCAGAAGAAAAAGCTGAGGAAGGACTGAGTTGTGGGACTGCAAAGTCATCCCATCAACACTTCTTCCTCGTAAAGGCGAGTTCAGTATGTAATGGACAACTGTTCATTCATTAAACTGGTGCAGAGATGAGGATTTGGATTTCATTGGTTTTATACAAGCCAGAGGTGATCTAGGTTGATCATTAAGACTTGACTGCTTTGTCGTCTGAGTCAATACTTGAAGATAACACCCACTTCTGCCTGGTCTCCCCTCTCTACCACTATTAGGAAAATAAGACATGCACTTAGCCCACCACTGCTGGAAGTAAACGATCTGGCCACCGCAGCGGGAGTGAAGGGACCGGGAACAAGAAAATGAGCCAGTTCCTGGCAGAGGGCAGAGTCTATGAGCACGGACAGAAAAAGATTGAGGAGCACACCGGTATGTATGTCTGAATGCATATGTGTGATGGGTTCGTGCTTTGCACGAAGCTCTTCTCCTGGACTGGAAGACCAGAACAGAGCGCACTAGGTGCTCTACGTAGTTTGGTGGCTCAGACAGAGCCCATAGGCAGATAAGGGGCGAGTCCTCGCCCGTAAACGGGACTCCAGCCCTAGTCAGTTGTCGTTGTAACCCCCGCCGGGACTCCTGCAACCTGGAGTAGGGAGCTGAGGGGAGCAGCGAAGCTCGGCGCCGAGTCGCTCGGTTCACGCTGCCCGTTGACTCTTTGCGAGCACGGAGGGCAGTGAGGTTATAAGCAAGTATGATAATATTAGTCATCTGCCCGAGATGCTAACTAGTACAAACAAGTATGTTCTAACTAAGTAAATAATAGAAATATATACAGTATATTACTAGCCTGTCACAATATGTCTCAACTGGTATCTAGTGATATTTGATCTGGATCTTCTTTTCCCAGACCACTTTGCTGGAGGGACAAGGGACTATATGCTTATAGAACAGAATGTGGTAGAGGGTGGCTGGCTGGAGCCCTCTGAACTGCCAGATATCATGACAGATAACCAACTCAAGCTCCTGATAAAGACCAATGATATGATACCTGAACAACTCCAAAACTTTGGTTTTAACCAATACCCTTGTTCGTTTCTGGATATGGATTTTTTTGAATCCAAGGCAACAAGTGCTGCTTCAAACTAATGGCTGGTAATATGTTTCCCAAACATGATTCTGCCCCAGATACAGCAAAAACTCCTCAGTTCTTGGGACAGGGTGATTGCTTTTGGACTACAATTCCCAAAGCCCAAGGTACAGTGCTCCTCTACTCCTGCTCTTCATCTTGGCATGTAGAACCTGTACTCCAGTACACCTTATATTACTGCCAACTTGCACCAAAAGATTGTGTCACAGTGGTAGACAGCAAGCACTAAACTGCTCCCATGCTTGAAAGAGAAGCGGGTGATCACTCAACTGGATATGTTCCTTGCTATAAACAAGAACCCTATAATCCCCAAACTGGAGAGCTTGGCTGAGTGGCACTTCAATAAGAGGGCTTGGATACACCACCTATACACATTCCTTTGATACACAGAAATTCTACTAATAGAGTATCGGAAGTATGTATCAACATGTCTGTGCCACCTTCAAACACCAATTCTGCCGGTGCCCTAACCTTGATTTCGGTGGGCTCTTCTTCACTGTTGCCGTGAAGGAAGGTTCCAGTGAAGTCCTTCATGTGGATTGGAACAACAACCTGCACACATATGTGGTTATTTTTACAGTTGGCAATTACACTGGGGGAGAATTTTGAATCCCACAGATCAGCTATTGTATCTTACCTACTTCATGGACAGCACATTCTGCTGGCATTGCTGGTAGTGGGCATGAGCATGAGTAAATCAATACACTGTCTTACAACATGGAAACAGAAATGTTAGACACAGGGAGAAAACAATGGGGCACTTGTCATAAGTGTATTCATATGACACTTGCTGTAGCACCTGATAGGCATTGTGTTGGGCACTTGCTGCAGCCACATTGCCTTCAGATCAATTTTGGAACAAAAACAGATGTCGGCCTCGTGTTCACAGGGACAGATGACGGCTAAAGCATAACTGTCAGTAGTGGTTACATGGGATGAATGGTCGATGTTCTCTCTGTTGTGCCTGTATGAGTGTGGCCTCATACAACATTTGTACTCAGTTCAGCTGGGGTTAGCGTAGTGGGGACAGAGAGGAAGCTGGAGATCCTGGAGGTTTTTGAAGCCTGACGGCTGCCTGAAGATCTTGTACACTGAGGTCTTTGTGGAGGGGTTGAAGAGAGGTAGGTAAGATATCTGAAATCCCAAATGAAGATGGGACTTATTAGTCGCATGAGCTCTAGGCAGTGTCAAGCCTGTGGCAGAATGCGAGCAGGGTGCGAGACCAGTTGGCAATGGCAAGCTTTTCCTGCACTCCAATATGGGTATCTGGTCTGGCCTTGTAGGTAGGGAGAGGCCCATCATCAAATTTATTTCCCCTAACTCTAACCCTAGCATGGCCCACTCATCACAGCGCAATTAGGTGATGCAATAGTCCTTGCTAGACTGCCGCCGCTCAAACTGCCCTCATGTACATGATTTAATTTGGTCTGACCCATCAGATGAGCTTGTGCAAGATGAGCCTTCAATTGGGCTGTGGGCGATTCCTCAATATCGGCATCTCAACACATTAAAGTTATTGATTGCAACTCAATCAAGTTTCAACATCAAAGTTACGATAGCCCGGGCTTCCATGTTTTGATATAACTTTAGCGAAATGCAGTTTGCACAACTTTTCTCTTCCCCTCACCACCACTATCCACTGTTGCTCCTTGAGACATGGCGCACAGCAAGGTGCATTTTCAGTGATACTTAATTGGTTTGCCACTGATCCACAACTGGGCTATTCTCCTGTCAGAACTATATACTGTGCCGGACTCTGCCAACTCCTCCTCGGATGGAAACACCACTGATGACTCCTCCTCCGATGCAAACACCTCCACCACCACCTCCTCCTCCCTGCCACCGAGGCCTGCTGCGCTTCAGAACCGTTGTACTGCACGAAATTTGTAAGCCCCAGACGACCAGCTTGCTCATATTGAAGGAGTGGTTTCAGGTTTTCGTTACAGAAATTGCAGAGGACTACAAGGTGTGTAGCTGTGATCCTCATCCTGTCATATCTAATGCTGTCCACCTTTGGCCAGAGGTACAGTTCCAGTCTGTAGCACTTCTATCGCTTTACGAGGCAGCCGAGGAGGTCTGAATGTCCTATACTACTGAACTAAACATTAGTTCTCAAGCCACTCCGCTTGTTGAGCAGTGGCTGCCTACCTTTGCACTTCAGCCAAGTGGACAACAGTGCTGACATAAGGGGGGGTATATGACTGGCCAGTGCTGGAGTTTGGCTTGCAAGAGAGTGAAAAGACAGCAGCAAAAAAAACAGGGGCTTGCAAAAGGAGGTTCAAAAGACGGCGGTGTGATACATGATTAATGTTTGTCTGAAGTACGAGCAATATGCTTGGAAGATCCGTCGAGCGAATAGTGAGAAAAATAGGTGGATAGACAAAGAAGGGATAGCCGGCCCGGAATGAGTCACGTGCGGAACCGAAATGGGAGTCACGTTGAGTCACATCGAGTCATATATCCGGTACCTCGCTATGAGTCGGAAAAAGATGACTCACCCGCTGGAGTATATAAAGGGCCCCAGTTTTACAGTAGTAGACTTCCCCCCCCCTGTCTGTCGGGTAGTCTGAAAATTTACTCGTATTTGCATTTATTGCTTGCGTGATTTTAAAACCTGCTGCCGATACCGTCACTAGCTGCCGCTTACCGAACTCCGCTGAAAGAACCGCCGAACTACCGTTCCGCTTACCGCCACCGTGTTTGGTTGTGTTTGTATTGACTAAGCAGAATTTATAAGCCTTGAGTTTTTCACCGCCAAACCCTTAATAAGGCAATTTGTTGGAGGACAACGAACACCCGGTATCTTTCGAACAAACGTCGATTCCAAAGAATACTAGGGGAAACTATTTTCCACTGCACAGCGGCAAGAAACAGTTGAGCTTGGAAAAAAAAAAGTCAACATAGAGATTTAAGTTGTTGCATGTTTCTGGCTAGAACACGGCTTAATGGCAACATCTGGGGGTGTATTGGGCTTAGAAGAGGTGGGTATCTGGTGTTTCTGTTCATCAGACACATCCAGCAGTGAAATAAAAATGTTGTAGCAAGTTGGTGTTCTAGAAGACCAGTAGCGTAGCGAGGACAAGATATAGAAGAGGTGGAAATAACAAGTTCAGAAGAATGTGAGGCAGAGAGTGATGTGGTTTTGTGACTGAGTGACTACGGGTGAGGGTGGCCAACATTAGTGATACCATGAGAGGCTTTGAAGATGAGCACCGCACGTCTTCCAGCTGCGCCAACCAAGTGATGCACGACATTCTGCAGATCTCATATTATCAGTCTTCCCATTTACTGTGACAGAAAATACATTTTTGGGGTCTCAGAAATGTCGTCCTGGTCAAACAAATCTCTTGTGACGCAACTGCCACCTTCGAACTGGGCTTGGGAAACCAACGAGACATGATCAACAACCCATTTAATATTGATTGCAAGAAGATTATTGGGCTGGATGAGCTCTTCTATGGTCCAAAAATTCATGTAATGCACCAATCCATATGTAACTATTGCACTTCCCAGACATATTAGAACCTTTAGAAGATGTATTACATCCCAGTCTGCATCCTGCTGTCAAATCAATATTGGCAGGCCTCTTCTACTGTTGACTCCCTCTTCCAGATCACTATTAAGGTAAGCAGATGAAAAATCAATAGAACAAAGTTTGAGATCATGCTGAGTGGCCAGATCTAGCAAGAATGATGTGGATTATCGCAGGTTTAAAGGTGAGGGAGAAGATCTTATTGTAGTTAATGCAATTGACCTGACCCATCAGACTTGTGCTTTATCACAAAGACCTATTGAGAACGAATGAGCTTTACATTGGGTGGTGTATCAACAGAGATAACCCTCTTTTTGCTGTAATGCTTCATGATATGTTTGCAAGTTGTCAGAACGTACAGTGGACAGAGCCTAATTGCATATGGGCATGGTTAACCACTTGAAGCAAAGCACTGGTTGGATCACCTTCATACACAACAATGAGTGCACTCTCTGGCTGGAGGTGGATCTAGTGAATTAGGACAAGTATATATTAGTGAATATGGAGGGGAAAGAGCGTGTGAAGCTACAGAGTTTCTAGAAAGAAAGCCGTAAACACAAGAGTTTCAATTGGCAGAGTTAATAGATGTCAGATAAAGTTGAGTCAAGCAAATCTGCATGTTATACAGAACTGTCTACTATGGGATACAGATTAGAGTATTTATATATACCTACTGTAACTATGGAACTGATACTATGACTAAAGGTGAATAAGCTTGAGTAAAAGAACTAGGGGCATGGTAGGCGTAGGAGTTGTGCAACTATGGCACAGTAGTTGCAAACTTCAGTATAGTGAGCTGCAGTGGTGATCCACCTTGATGGCCTGTTGGATAAGTGAGCAGGTGTATGATCCTTATATCTGCCTTCTGATGATTGCCTTGTAGTTATCACCACCCACATGAAGCTCTAGCTGTGACATCATCATCCTCTATTGGAGTGTGTAAATAGATTGTGACATTCTCGCATTTTTGATCTGATCTGATCTGATCCTCTGTGATCTGTGATCATTGATCCTTTTGATCCCATCACATCTGGTCCCTTGTTCCAGATATGGATACTCCCTTGTTCCAGATATAGATGCTCCCTTTGTAGTTCCTTATCTAGCTTTCTCTTTATATCTTATTCTAGCTATCTCTTTGTTTCCATTCTAGCTACTCCCTTTGTTCCTGTAGGTATATAAGTAGAGTAGTATTTCTCTGGATCTTCAGTTCTTACTGTTGACTCCAGGCAAGTAGTTTTATCTTATGCAATCTAATAGAGTTCTTACTGTTGACTCTAGACCTTTGTGCTTGCCTGTTTAACATTCCAAGACAAAATCCCAAGTAACCCCTCTGTGGAAGTGCCTATTGGCACACTCATCACTTCTACCTCATAAGGATAAGACGAGCAAACGAGCTCCTCTTCAGGCATTAACAGCCATTATTCCTCTTATCTCCTTCTACATTGTGAATTATTTAACTTTTCTTGCCTCCTGTTTTTCTCAGGTTTTCTGTTTCTACACAATTATACCAAGCTGAAGGATTGGACAGCCTTCTTGATCCCATACACAAATTGTTATGGTCAATAATTATCTTCTCATCCATAGGTTTTCCTCTTTACCTACCATTTGTGTTGTACAACCTTCTGGCTGTGACACTATCTTGGACAGCACAGTTAACTTGAAGTGCACTGGAGATCAACACGCTAGAGGCTTGGTAAACCAACAGCAGGTATTTAGCAGGGAACATTATCACCCTATACTGTCTTTGTGTATTACCTGGTTGGCTTAGGCTCTACAAGGTAGTTAACTTCTAGTATGGTTATTTTATTTTTTCTATGAACTCTTACATAGCACATCATTTGTATTTCATTTCTATGGGCCCTGGTGACACAAGAGAACATGTTTCAGCTATCCTGATTATATTATATAGCCCAGAGGTGCTTCATGAAGTTTCTAGACACCTGCCCAGGGTCATGTAGGGCATCAGGTATGTCATGAATCACCCAGGTTCTACTTTTTTGTGCAACACGTCTGTATGTGTATGGATACAGACACATTTTAGCGGCACGGGACTCTCATGACGCCACTACGTGACCTTCTCATGGTTGAAACCTGGCCATGGATTCTAAAGCTGCAGACTCGGGGAGTCTGCGCCAGGGGGTACAGAAGACATTAGGGACTAGGAACCCGTGCAGACAGATCCTAGTCCCCGGACGCACCACGGCTGACATAAAAGTGTACATGAAGTACATGACTGGTTGCAAACCGATCGGGGTTTGAACCACTGGATACGATGACAATCAAGATTAGGAAACCCAAATGTCAGGTCTCCTAAGTCCTCCGACACTATGGAAACAGACACAGAGGAGTTCAGGAGTATCACCATTAACACTCTTTAGTGCTGCAGTACAGGAACTGATCGCAATTGACCGTGATTACTTTAATTTATTTGAAGCTGGTAAAATCTCCATGTACAGTAGATTCTACCTCATCTAATCTCAGGCTTCTATCTTGGCTTGACATAGGCATTGCCTCCACCTTGCCATGCTTCCTATCCATTGTATTGCAGGTTGTGTCTGCACCCTGTGTTTTCAACCTGTTCCAGGTTCTGCCTCGCATCCTGACCTATGATATATGGTCTTCTAGGGAGGACACCGTATGGTTGGTCCTACTGCTCGGAGAACATACGAGCTATTAGCATCTATCAGGTTTCTCCTGGTTGGGGTTCTCGCCAGGTTACAGATGAAACTACTTGCCTAGAGTCAACAGTAAGAACTGAAGATCCAGGACAATGCTACTCTACTTATATACCTACAGGAACAAAGGGAGTAGCTATAATAGAAACAAAGGAATAGCTAGAACAAGGTACAAAGGGAAAGCTAGATACGGAACTACAAAGAGATGTCCATATCAAGAACAAGGGAACATCCATATCTGGAACAAGGGACCATCCATCTCTGGAACAAGGGAGTATCCATATATGGAACAAGGGATCAGATGTGAAGGGATCAAAGAGGATCAATGATAGGATCACAGAGGATCAGATCAGATCAAAGATGCGAGAATGTCACAGTCCATTCACATACTCTAACAAGCACCTGGGATGGTCTGGGGTTTATGGGTTGGATACAAGGTGACTGGATCGCTAGATCGAGGGCACCAGGGCAGAGTATGTAGGTTTGTGAGTTTGGGTTTTTGATGGGTCTTACCAGGGGCAAATGCCGAGGCACCTGGAATCCAGGTGCCTCCAAGGCATGTGGTTTGTAGGTGCCATTAGTCTAATAAAGAGTCCTTTGACTCTTGTTCACAAAGCAAAAATATATTATCTAAGTAGATAGTAAATATATATATTGTTAATTTTAAGTACTTATTGTTCCCTTTATGCGTTGAAGCACTGCACAACAAAAGTTTGTTGTGGTGACCTGTAGGTGAGCCCCGAGACACCTGCCAATGCCGTGGCAAATATGCCGTCCGATGGCATAATACGTGCCATAGACCTGTTGCGACCTCATAATGAGGAGAACACAAAGACAATTGAGACTCAAGGCAGGCTGGCTCAGACCTGGAGTCAAGCTGGCTCAAAACTCACCGCCTGCATTACTGTTGGCCGGAGTGTTGGCCGGAAGATTGGTCTTGGGGGGAGAGTTGGATTTTTCACCCGCCTTTACCCTTGGACTTGCCACTATTACCACCACCTCCCAAAGCCGGAGCACCGGAAGTATCACCAGAAGATTTTCCGGCCAGAGGCAGGTTCGCAGCAGCACGCTCATATGCTCTGTGTTACAGCGATGATATCGCTGATTGAGCCGTGAGGCAAGGGCTTTCAGTCTGGCAAGTGAGGCCGGAAGCTGATTCTGTGCCATAGTGTCCTTGAGACAGCTTGGAAGGCTGCGGTAAAACACCCGGAAAAGGGCAGCCTCGTTATACCCCGTCATAACTGCATGGGTGTTGAATTCAAGCTGGTAAGTAAGTAGCTAAACCGAAGATCTCCAGGCTTCATGGAAAGGGTTTCTAAGAAAATCCATGTATCACCAAAAGGGTCGTACAGGCCGAAGTTCGAAGCAAGCTCCTGAACCAGTTGCCATCCCAATACGGAATGGGAACCTGTCTGCCAGCACCACCGCCACCAGGTCCTGGATTTGGTGCTGGAGCACCAGACACACCAAATAAAGTAAAATTTCAGTCTGGTCTGAAATGGGGGTGTGATTTGCCACAAATCTAAAACCAAATCAGTCCCACCGGAAATGGGAAAATCAGTGATGGCTGACTCTCACAAAGAAACTCAAAGAATCCTGGTGCATATCAGCCACGCTGAAATCCTTGAGCTATTTATGCTACTGGCCTTCTATTTATATTGGCAAATGGCAAAAATTGCTCAGGAATTTCAGCGCGAATTTCAGTGCAGCTGAAGTCTTTGAGTTTCTTTATGAGAATCGCCATCACTGATCTCCTCTGTTTCTGTGTGACTGATTTGGATCTAGATACTTGGCAAATCAAATGTGGTTTCAGTCTGGACTGAAATTTTACTTTATTCGGTGTGAGAGCCGGAGGGCATTCCAACGGGAATGGATGGATGAGGTGAAGGCACACCGCCAGAAGGCAGGCTGCCGCCTCCTCCACCACTGCTGGAATCACCACCACCATTACCGCTGGGGAGAGCTAGAAGGCCCAGGAGGCGGAGGCGGAAAAGAACCAGTGGGGAGAAAAGTGGATTGTGGGGTGAATGGGTCAGGGGTCTGAGCTCTACCTTTTCCTTTGTCGACTACTTCCAATGGGGGAGCAGTAGTCACACGTGGCCCAGTAAAGGCCGGAATCGTGGCTAGAACATCAGCCAGAAGATCAGCCGGAGCTGGTCGATAGTTAAGAGGATCCATAAGATCATAAGCCTCAGCGACTTCTTCAATAATTGCTGTAGCAGCAGGCTGAAACGATGGGTGATGATGTGCAAGAGTAGGTGAATGCATACTGCTTCCACCGGATTGACGATCATACTCTCGAAAATCCATCAGCTGAGGATATGCCTGACTGGGATAATGGGAACCGGTTGGGGAAAAACTATCTTGCCGAAGACGGAGAGCAGCACCGTGCGCTTCCAGAACGAGAGGTGGGCGAGACCACACACATTATTGGAGCATTTGGCTGCAAGGTCTGAGATTCCTCAAAATAAGGCTGTGTGTGAGAGCAAAGATCCTGGGGAGATGATGCCAATGACAGTGTCATAGGTGAGCTGTCCTGGAACCACGATCAGAACGATCGTGCTGAACTGGTGTGATCAACAACAATCCTGAATGTCGGGAGTATTGGCAAGGTGGCTGAAAGACATTGAGCCAAATTAGGTTGAGTTGAAAATACTGCTATATCTACATCAGAAAAAGGCCAGAAGACAGAAAGGCCGGAGGACGGAAAGGGCCAGAAGACAGATAGGGCCAGAAGTGATACCACAGAGGTGAGCAGGTACACCAACTAACTTAGCTCGACAACGAAGGAAGCAGAAGTCAGACCACAGAGCAATGCAGAGGCAAAGCATGTTAATTTTCAACTGAAGATACAGTAGAACATAATACATATTTATACTAAATATGGAGATAGTTCTAATGCGGAAAGAAGTATGTTGAAGACAATAAGTAATGTGAAAGACAATAAGAACAATAAGAGGGAAGCATAGTTGCATAAGTCATATGTTTGATTTGGGGAACACTCAGAAGACCTTCATTGCGAAAACCCCAAAGGGTGTACATCAACGGAACTAGCCGGATGCAACAGCATGTTGGATTGAATGTGAGCCGGAAGTAAGAGTCACGTCCGGAAAACGAGGATAGATGTAATGGCTATAAAGTAGGCTGTAACCGGAACAGGGCCATAAACAGCTGGAAAGGGACCGGAAAGTGCATGGTCATAACAGAAAGTGTCACCTATGGATGCCAGGAATCCTTTATAGTTAGAATGAGGGATAGCATGATAAAGGATTTTGGCCATTTCCCCTATGCTGCAATAAAGGCTGTGGTAAAGTCTCAATAAAGCTGCAGTATCTCACAATTTGAGACATGGTAAACATGAGACGACCTTGCCACAATAAAGTTGCAATAAAAGTCACAATAAAGCCGCAACAAAGGTGCCCCCTCACAACAGGGTACCAAACAACAAAACCTGCAATAAAGCTGCAATATAATTGCAGTACAGTTGCAAAAAATGTGTCACCTTGATCTAGAGTTTCGAACAACAAAAGGTAAAGCTGCAGTAAAGCTACAGTAAAGTCTCAATACATCTGACCTGGCATTTGGTATACAGCAAGTTGATATGCCACAATAAAGTTGCTTTCTGAAAAGTTCCCCGTACACACAAGCTGCAATAAAGTTGCAATAAAATATTTTGCTCAGAAAAATTTGCAAGTGCGCAATCCAAAAAAGGAAATCTTCTATAAATGAGTGCAGAAACATTAATCCTGATCCACTACCACTAGACTTTGGTCATCAAGGGAAATCATAGAAACCTGATACAGCAAGTCTGAGACCGTCTTGTCCTGCGCCTCAATCCCCTCATCTTCTGACTGGTCAGAGTCTGCCTGGGCAGCCTCCACCTCTCTATCATCATCAACCTCCATCTCCTCCATTTCCTCAGACCCTCCAAGAGCTTCAACCACCTGCCCAGGGGAAAGGTTACCAGTAAATCCCTTCATCTTGGCAAGCTTCCGCAAGATCTCCATATACTGGTCATCAAATTGACTTCTCTGTTGCCTATACAGTTTCATCTGGACCGCCAAAAGAAGGTCTGCCTTGGCTTGCTCCTCAGTCTTGCCCTCTGATGAGTGGAGAGCAGCCTCTCGATCACGCAGAAAACGACCTTCATCTCGGATCCAGGTCACAAGCTGCCGGATTTCAATGTTGAGCCGAGTGATCTCTTCCTTAGCCCTTTTGATCTTGAAGTACGTGTCCATGGAGAGCCAATAGGCTGGCTGAGTCCATGGACGAGACTGAACCTCCACCCTGGTATCCTGTAGAATATCAAAGTCAGCCAGAAAGGTGTATTCCACTGCCTGTTCCCAGGTGAGGCTTGGCATGGGTGGGTACAAGGCCATCGCAGCATCGTTGTATTGATCAATAGCATTTCGAACGGCTTTAGACCTAGCCTGAAGTGCCTTCCCAATATGCTTGCATAGCTTGTAACCTGTTAGAAAATTCAGTAAATGCTTTAAATGGAATGACCTTGAAAGCACCTGCCCGTCTGAGACTGATTCATTTTTGTCAGCTCAAATATTTGTTCCACAACCAGAAGCTCCACTGCATCCAGTGCCTTCTGGTACTTCTTCTGCTTGATCTCCGCCACAGTCGTCATAGCTCGCATCCAGATTCACCAACTTTTGGACATATTCCATCTCCAAAGTCTCTGTCTGGTCCTTCGAGCCTGCTTTCAGACCGAGTAGAAACTCTTTCTCCTCCTCAAGCCAGATTCGGAAAGTGTTGAAGCTAGTAATGTCCTCCTTGTCCATCTACCGGAGAAGAGTGTCTTCCTTCTTCAAGGTCTCAACTGCTTGCTTATAATTTCCTTGGATAAATTTGCCTGAGAACAGCTTAGCCTCCATTCAAGACGGACATTTTGGCGCTTACTAAGATTTGCATATGTGTGCAAACTGTCATGATGCTTTACATAAGCAGTGATTTCTTGCTGGCGGTGAAACCGACTTGTGTATCGGCAGGACTTGGCCAGTGAGTTTGATCCGGAAAAAAAATGTTCACACCCTTCCAAATCCTCACACCCGAGGCCCAGGACATAAGTGGCCAGGTTGCGGAGTTGGCAGAGTTGGTTATGTGCATGACCATGGAATGTGCCCACCAGGCACTGGAAATTGCATTGTGCTGCACGAGCTGCAAGGGGACTCTTCTTGATGGTAGTCTGGAAATCACACCCAATGTCATAGCCATTACCGATACTCTGGCCCAAGTGCTCAATCAGGCAGTTGATCACTGCCAAGGGGTACTTGGATCTGAACACCATAAGTTCCAGGATACCAAGGACGGAAAGAAACTCACAACTCTCCACCCTTGATTATGTCACATATCACCAGTACAAATCTGTGACGGCAGAGACGAAGGAAGATTCCAGTCTCGTCAAAAATGCCCCACATCTTTGCAGTGATGTCCTCGACCATGTTTTTTCATCGGTCAGCACACGGATTGACATCCTCACCCTAAACAAATTCAGAAAGATCAAAGATAGAATGCCGGATCATACCTCCACCACCTCCATTAGAAGCATCTCTGCAATGTGATGCTTCGACCACTCGTTCACCTTCTCCCTGTCGAGATAATATCTGTCCCCAGTATCTCAACTATCCACATGCTCCTTTGACTTCTCAACCACAAACTTGGCATCCGTTCCCATATCCCCATCGGATTCCACCCTCTTGCAACAGAACACTCGCTTCAATGAGTTGCCGCCATCTATGGTGACCAAAATCTCGAAGATGAGTTTGTCCCCCTCCAGCTTATACATGCAAGATGGGCATGCATGCTTGATGCACTATGCAAATGAATCCCAGCCTAGGCTTGCCAGAACCGTCTTTTCTGTGCTCCTTCGGAGGCCCAGGTAGAGATTGTAGCACACCAAAAATTGCTTTTGTAGGTACGGTAGACCATCAGCCACATTGGCCTCGAAAAATGCTGTCACGCTGGTACCTTCGCCTGCGGCACGCTCAAGCAGGGCTTGAGAGTCTTCCCCAGCATTGAATGTGACCAAGTGTTGACCGGGAAGGTGGACCTAATTTACGGACCATGAATATCGGTAGCACTGGAACTGATAAATTCCTTACCTGCAGTCAGACCACCGTCGGAACCTGGTCATGCATGTCAAAGTGGAAAATGCACCACGCAGACTCGGCGGCAGATATATACCTGCCTTCAATCCACCGCATAATTTCGTTGTGCTTGTTCCGAACCTCTAGTCCAGCAACATCTCCCCCCTTCTGGATATACTTGAAGGCATATTTGAACAATCCAAGCCGCACACTCGACGTTGATGTGGCAATTGTACTTGGCCGAGAGGTACGGGTTATATGGCACAATCCAAGAGTTGTCGACCTGAACACCACGGACATCATAAGAGTGGCCGTCATTCAGTCTATAATACTGTGGATAGCCATTGTCGTCCATAATGGTGTGATCGGTGAACGACTTCGGATAGCGCTTGGTGCAGCGTTGACCGTCCATGCAGGGGGAGCAGGGATTGGCTGCACCGCACGGTCCATGAATCATGCATTTTTTGACAGTCTCGAACAGCAGCGGTTGCATCTCCGGGTCAGGCCATCGGGCCCAGATAGTGGAATCGATGTCCTCCGGTGCCAGGAGCTTCCAGCCCTGCTCCAGAAAAATAAGCAGATGCATATGTAAAAGACCCCTCTTTTGAAACTCGATGGCGTAAATGTACGCAACGGCACACCCGAAGATGCTGTTTTTCTTGATATCTTGAATGATGGCCTCCTTCTTCAGCTGGAAGGCCCGCGCAATCAAGCAGCTGGTACAGTAAATACTTTTCAAAAATCCATGGGAGTTAGTGTCACAGGGTTTTGCAAAAGCCCCCACTAACTCATGGATATCCCCAAATGGGCTGTCCTGGCCTGATCCTTCTCTGCCATC
This sequence comes from Mycena olivaceomarginata, assembly GCA_029378375.1. Taxonomy (NCBI): domain Eukaryota; kingdom Fungi; phylum Basidiomycota; class Agaricomycetes; order Agaricales; family Mycenaceae; genus Mycena; species Mycena olivaceomarginata. The sequence goes on from JARKIC010000548.1 coordinate 36,790, forward strand.
CAGAGGCCATCATCCCGGCTGTTCTCGGCTTGGCCTGGCACCTTCCGGATATTCCGGGCATGCCAAAAATAATAAATTGTCCATTAAAATGGCCATATTTCAATTAAAATGGACAAAACTGATGGCTGCCTGTATTGGGGTGGGATTGATGGGCCCTGACCATTGCCTTAACATTGATGGGAGTTCGTATTCGGGTTTACAGCTGCTCTACCATTGATGGCTGCCCATACTGGGGCTGCAATTGATGGAATGCTACAAAAAAGCGCTGCGTTTTGGAAATGTTTTGCATTTTGTGGGCCAACGAGGCTACTGATTGGAAAATGGTATAGGTGACTCTTGTAGCCCTCAATGAGCTCTACAATCTGAGCATAACTTTCCCTTTTTGGACACTAACACATTTTGCCCAAAAAGGAAATTCCTAGTACTAGCTCTTCCCTGGTGCATAGTTCAACTGTTTTGGATGATCTAACCATATAGGGATGCTATTCTAGGTTACTTGAAGCTGACCAGGCCAAATTAGAGCCCATTATAGTGCAATAATAGGGTGCAAATAGCGAATTTGATCAATTGTGTTCCTGGCCATGATGGATACAGCAATATAAATACCTCCTAACTGTATTAATTTGTTCTCCTAGGCTTTGAAGGTGACTGGGCCAAATCGGAGCCCATTATAGTGCAATAATAGAGTGAAAATAGCGAACTTTCCCTTTTTGGACACTAACACCTTGCACCCAAAAAAGGAAATTCCCTACATCAGCCCTTCCCTGGCTCATAATTCAACCATTTTGGATGATCTAACCATATAGGGATGTTGTTCTAAGCTTTTTGAAGCTGACTAGAGCACAGTGGAGCCCATTACAGTGCAATGATAGGGTGAAAATAGCGAATTTGATTGATTGTGTTCCTGGCCATAATATCTTGGGGATATAGCGATATAGATACCTCCTGACTGTATTACTTTGTTCCCCTAGAGTATAAAAGCACCCTGCAGGCAATAAACTATGTGATGATCATTAAGAACATCGCATTTTGGCCATACAAGGAAATTCCATTTTCGCCCTATTCTGGCCCTTCTCAGGGTGTGAGATATCCCAACACACATGTTTTGGACTTAGCTGATGTATATATCTTGGAAATGTGGACAGCTGACACCAAGGTCACCCCATACCCCATGATTTGAGGTGATCATGTGCTATAGTGCTGTTCACCCCATGCACAATGCCACAGGGTTATAGGGATCCTTCTGAGCAACTCAAACAGATATTCCAGGCCATATGAAGAGTTCCCAGCCAAAAAGCAGGTTAATATGGGATCATATACTCGAAATATGTCAGATGACATTTCTTGGTTGTTTTATGAATAGGGCACCAAGGAGACCAGTGAGTGCGAAATAGACACTGAGAATGGGAAGAGACAGTATAGCTGACTCAGATTGAGCTTTATTTGAAGTGTTTTGGTGAAATTCTGGCCAGATGGTGTTTTGGGGCAGTATATGGAACCAAAGTTGTACTCCAACCTATATGCTAAGCAACAGTATTCAGCCAAAACTCGACCAAAACACTTCAAATAAAGCTCATTCTGAGTCATTTACACTCTCCCTTCCCATTCTCAGTGTCTATTTCGCACTCACTGGTCTCCTTGGTGCCCTATTCATAAAACAACCAAGAAATGTCATCTGACATATTTCGAGTATATGATCCCATATTAACCTGCTTTTTGGCTGGGAACTCTTCATATGGCCTGGAATATCTGTTTGAGTTGCTCAGAAGGATCCCTATAACCCTGTGGCATTGTGCATGGGGTGAACAGCACTATAGCACATGATCACCTCAAATCATGGGGTATGGGGTGACCTTGGTGTCAGCTGTCCACATTTCCAAGATATATACATCAGCTAAGTCCAAAACATGTGTGTTGGGATATCTCACACCCTGAGAAGGGCCAGAATAGGGCGAAAATGGAATTTCCTTGTATGGCCAAAATGCGATGTTCTTAATGATCATCACATAATTTATTGCTTGCAGGGTGCTTTATAGCCTAGGGGAACAAAGAAATACAGTCAAAAGGTATCTACATCGCTGTATCCCCAAGATATTAGGGCCAGGAACACAATCTACCAAATTCGCTATTTTCACCATATTATTGCAATGTAATGGGCTCCACTGTGCTCTAGTCAGCTTCAAAGAGGTCAGAATACCATCCCTATACGGTTATATCATCCAAAACGGTTGAATTCTGACCCAGGGAAGGGCTGATATAGGAAATTTCCTTTTTTGGGTGCAATGTGTTAGTGTCCAAAAAGGGAAAGTTCGCTATTTTCAGTCTATTATTGCACTATCATGAGTTGCAATTTGTCCCAGTGACCTTCAATGCCTAGGGAAGCAAATTAATACACTCAGAAGGTATTTATATTGCTGCATCCCCAAGATATCATGGCCAGGAACACAATTTACCAAATTCGCTATTTTCACCATATTGGTACACTATAATTGATTACAATTTGACCCAGTCACCTTCAAAACCTAGGATAAAAAATCAATACAGTCAGGAGGTATATATATTGCTGCATTGCCAGGATATCATGGCCTGGAATACAATTTATCAAATTCGCTATTTACACCCTATCATTGCACTATAATGGGCTCTAATTTGGCCTGGTCAGCTTCAAGTAACCTAGAATAACATCCCTATATGGTTAGATCATCCAAAACAGTTGAACTATGCACCAGGGAAGAGCTAATACTAGGAATTTCCTTTTTGGGCGAAATGTGTTAGTGTCCAAAAAGGGAAAGTTATGCTCAGATTGTAGAGCTCATTGAGGGCTACAAGAGTCACCTATACCATTTTCCAATCAGTAGCCTCGTTGGCCCACAAAATGCAAAACATTTCCAAAACACAGCGCTTTTTTGTAGCATTCCATCAATTGCAGCCCCAGTACGGGCAGCCATCAATGGTAGAGCAGCTGTAAACCCGAATACGAACTCCCATCAATGTTAAGGCAATGGCCGGGGCCCATCAATCCCACCCCAATACAGGCAGCCATCAGTTTTGCCCATTTTAATTGAAATATGGCCATTTTAATGGACAATTTATTATTTTTGGCATGCCCGGAATATCCGGAAGATGCCAGGGCCAAGCCGAGAACAGCCGGGATGATGGCCTCTGGATGGCAGAGAAGGATCAGACCAGGACAGCCCATTTGGGGATATCCATGAGTTAGTGGGGGCTTTTGCAAAACCCCGTGACACTAATGTGTGGGGACTTTGCAAAGTGCTTACTGTATGTAGTGAATCAAGTCTGGGCGGTCGGATGGATGCTGATCCGGAAAGAGCTCGCGCACGACTTCAGGCCAGTCGGGGTTGGTGGTAACTGTGACAAATAAATCTACAGTGCGGTAGTACCGCGCAATGGCCATTGAGTCCGGGAAGCGCTGGCCCATATGCCGCAGACCCCCAATGTAGCTCGAGGGGAGGACAACACGCTGGCCCAGATTGTTGAGCTCGAGATTGTCGTCTGCAGTGTGTATTGCATCTTCGAGACCACTGTACAGTTCTGCACGGAGCTTTGGCTGATTAAATCACATGTATCGCAGACGGCTCTGATCTGCTGTAGCCCACATGTCGACCATGTATCGCTGAAGCAGTCGCTGACGTTCTCACAGGATACACGGGTGTAGACACATTGCAATCCATGCGAGGAGAGGTCACCAAGATGATCAAAGCGGGTCTGAGTGTGTAGTGTACTCATTTTTGTCTATTAATAGCTTCTTTCCTAATTTGGACTTCCGGTCTTGGCGTCCAGAAAACAGAAATGCACCATGAACTATGAGTGCTATATCAAGGCTGTCATGCTGGGGTATGGCTGCCAGCTTGTTGGCTGGCCAAAGAGCATCAACTTCACCTCCCCCACCAACATCTCCTCTGTCGACGATATGAGAACTCTTCGAGATGCACTCAAAGAGGGAACCTGCAGGTGGAAGAGCATCAATGCAGAGAAGAAGAAGGCCTGGAGGGCAGAGTACGAGAGGCAGGTGGAGGATGGCGAGATTGTGGAGAAGGATCGCCACTGTCAATCAGACACTGGGACAGCCCGGGGCCCAAACAAGGCTACGAAGTCGAAACGAGCGGCGGGGGGAAGGGGAAGAGCAAGGCGGTGTCGGAAGATGAGGACAGCGAGGAAGACGGGGACGAGTGGGAGAATGAGGATGACAAGGAGAATAAGGATGACGACGATGTTGAGAACGAGGAGGATGATGCTGATGACAGAGAGGACATAGGTAGGTCCAAGACGTCGAAGTCCAAGTTGGGCTCGAAGTCGAGGGGCGAGAAAGAGAAGGCAACAAAGGCAAGGGAGAAGAAGGCAAGAGAGGAGAAGGCAAGGGAGAAGGAGGCAAGGGAGAAGGAGAGGAAGGTGAAGGAGAAGGAGAGAAAGGCGAAGGAGAAGGAGAGGAAGGCGAAGGAGAGGAAATCGAAAGAGAAGGAGACCAAGTCTGGGGGAGGAGGGAAGAGGAATAGGGTGGAGGATGATGAGAGCGGTACCCAGCATGTCTCTAAGAAGTCAAAGGGTGGGGAGGAGGGAGGGATGAAGAAAAGGTGTCGTAAGGAGGAGGAGGATGACAATAAAGAGCCTGTGGCCAAGAAGACCAATCGCCCCAAGCCTTGTCCAATGTACCGTAACACGCCACCACGTTCACCGCCTTCACCCAAACAGTTGGAGCCACCAACCCGGGCGGCACTCAAGTTCCACAGGCTAGTCGAGCGCAGGGAGAAGGCACTGGCAGCGACCGAAGCGTTGAAGGAGAAGGAGATGGCAGCAAAGGCAGTAGGGTCGTCATCCCAGTTGGGTTCATCTGGTGGTGCTTCTACCTCTTCCACTGCACCTGCAGGACATTTGATATCCGACTTGAACAAGGTCAAAGGGAGGAAGGGTGGCCCCCCCTGGACTTTGGCTGACTGATTGAAAATTGGACCCTCTGCCCCTTAGATCGTAGTAGCTAGTACAAGGAGTAGTCAGTATTTTTTTGGCAAATTTTCTGTGATTTTTGGATGTATTTTACAATGGGTACACAACAATTTCCTTTTTTGGCCAAGACCAGCGAGGGAGAACGGCCAAGTACCCAAATTTATTGAAAGTTACTGAAGTATGCCCAAACCCACAGGTACCCTCCCGTATGGCAAAGTTATTGAGAATTATATAAAGTTATTGGAGGAATTATTGAAGTTAGCCTGCGGACCCTGTATTTCCCTATAACTAGCACGGGGAATGAGGCTTGGGCCCTGCACTAACTAGTGCGGTTCTGTGGGCTTATTAGGTGTCTCGATCTGGTGTCCATCGCCACCTCAAGCTGAATTATTCCAGTTTCTTGCATGTTTATCATACGAGAGGCTACACTTTCTGGCCACCGGTGTTTCCCGTTGGGTGCACAACTTTTGGTCAACTCTTGAATATTTGTGGCACTCTCTTCTCAGATCCAGTAAGTGTGTTTCAATATTTCATTTTCAAGAAGAGTTTAATTGAGCTCAGTGTTATGACCGTGCACTTTCCGGCTATTCCCCAGCATTTCTCCGTCTATCTTAATCCGGAGGACTTGTCCAATTATTCCGGATGCGACCCGCACTCCGGCTCGTGACCATCTAAACGCTGTTGCGTCCGGCTTTGTTCCATTGACGCACGCCCTTTGGGGTTTTTGCAATGAAGGTCTTCTGAGTGTTCCCCAAATCAAACATATGACTTATATAACTATGCTTCCCTCTTATTGTTCTTATTGTTCTTATTGTCTTTTACATACTTCTTGCCGCATTAGACTTATCTCCGTATTTAGTATAAATATGTATTATGTTCTACTGTATCTTTAGTTGAAAATTAATGTGCTTTGCCTCTGCATAGCTCTGTGGTCTGATCTCTGTTTCCTTCGTCGTCGAGCCAAGTTAGTTGGTGTACCCGATCCTCTACATGGTATCACTTCCGGCCTTATCCGTCCTTCCGATATTTCCGCCTTCCAGCTATTCTCCGTCTTCTAGCTATTCTCCGACACAGATATAACACTCAGGATCTACATTGGTGGCATGTTTATATCTGAGATGTGGAGCTCAATGTTGATGTATGTGCTGCACTCACGGCTGTTACTAACTCTTACATCTGAGACGTCTCCAATGTCAGCCAAAGTTACAAGGTGATAGTTTTCTGTTTTCTTTCCTTGAAATTCGGGCTGGCCCACCCAGATTTGCAGCAGAGTCACACCTTACAGACCTTTTGAACATGTGCACCCAACCCAAGTAAGAAACAAAGAAGAGAAGGTAGGCCTGTCTGTGGATGTTGATCCCATGGTGACAACAGACAGTGATTTCTGCTTGAATGGACGTGTTCCAGACCTGAAGAACTCTTACACGGTATATAAGGTATGCCCTTGCCCTTGTGTCCCTTGTTCACCCTGCGGGTGGCCTCAACCCTAATGTTTCTTGGTGTACATTCCCACTTCCTACTTTCTTGATGGTGCTTCTCACCACTCCACGGCCCACTGCCAACCAACGCCTCAACAATCTTTGTGCTGAAAAGCCTGCCCTCAACACGATATTCAATGATGGATTGGACAACACACACTATTACAAAATGTTGACCCAACTAACACTTGAAAACCATAATCACATCATGGAGAAGTGGTGTTCCTTTGTGTCTTATAATCCCCGTGGTTACCCCCAACTGAGCTCGAGGTTGGAACTCCCAATATTCCTGAAGGTACGTTGCCATTATATTGTCCCAGATAAATCCCTTCACTCAGTGTTCCTAGGTGCCATCAAAGCATTTATCGCTTTCCTCACTGGGAGCATCAAAGGCCGTCTTGATGTCCACTGTACAAGAGGGACAGTCCTGAACCATCTGCATATATTTTTTGTCTGCATGGGGCACCGTGCCAAACTGTTCCTTTCAACCGCAATGTGGTGCCAGTTGTCCACATTCGTAAACTCGCTGGATTTGGATGACATCTCTCTTCTGTTCACAAAGATTCGCTCCAAACCCATTGCAGACACACACGACCTTGACACTATCATCTGTTTTGTTTGGAACAACACTAAAATCTTCCCAACAAACTGTGGCAAGATTCAGTTCAACCTTGTCAACCTTATCGCTTCCCTCATGTCACAACAGCCTGGATTGATTATTGAGAGTGTCAGATATAAAGGCTCTAACAAATGTCTATAATGTGTTATATCCAGTCCAGACCCTGTCTCACCTCCAGACCCACTCCGCCATCTCCAGACCTCTGGTCCGTCGGAGTTGGCTCTGGACTTCGGAACTCCTGCTCTGCCTTCGGACCTCTTGAGTTTTTACGCAATAAAGGATTACTGAGTGTTTCCCGTTTATCCACCTAAATGCGAACTTGTGACTATGTTCTCTTCTGTATTATATGATACCATCACCTCAACTTTGTATAAGTCTTCTTACTTATTGTTTAGCTTACTTCTTTCCCCTTCAGTAATAACAATTAGGATATTTGTATACAAGACTTCTAGCTATGCTACTGTACTTCAGTTTGATAATTAATGTTGCTTGACTTCCTCTTGCGCTTGAGTCGACCTCTGGTGTTCCTCTGAACTCCTCCTCCCTGCCTTTTTCATTTGTTCAGCCCGTTTTGATTGGAACACTTACTCTGCACCTCAGTAGTGTTGCAGTAAACTAGATTGTTCTCCAAACAATCTTCTGGAACTCCGAACAACTCCGAACTCCGACCCCAGACTTCCCGGATCATCCCCCGGACTTCTCTCCATTGATTCAGCATTTAACATAATGGCAAGATGTTGAGTTCATCATTGTTCCTAACCCCGAGGATCCAGCCCGGTTCAAAGCAGAACCATTTGAGCAGATGGTTACCAAGGGGGGGTAACTGAGTGCTGACAAGGAAGTTGACTAAAAGTTGACATATCAACAATATCCCATCATGATCGTACTAAGTGATGTAGAACTTGACTTATCGTTGATTGATGTGCTCAGAACCTATATAAGAAACACACAAATAACCCCACTTGACTGGAGAGCGGCACAGAAACAGTCCAGAGACTGTTCCAACAACCAATAAACAAATCAAACGGCAATATATGCATGTTTCCAAAGATCCCAACGAGTTACAGCCCCTAGTACAGGGCCTTGTAAAGGTTGTAGGGAGAGGTTTCGTATCTCAAAGAGATAATAGAGCAAACTGCGTAGAACGTGTTTCTAGACACAGTGGAAACATTGTTTCCAAACAAGATAGATTTATAGCTTCGCAGCGTGTGTGTGTGTGTGTCCAAGCGACAGAGAAACAAGTTTAAAGTAGTCCCGTAGACTCAAGTAAGGCCCCTAGTTTATAGGCCAAGAACGTTCACAGAGCTTTCCCTAAAGAGGTACTTTCTGAGCAATGCCAGCAGTCACGTTTCCAAAGTTTTCCCTTGACGGTACTTTCTGAAACCCGCTCTGCAAACAACAACAATAACGTTTCTTTCAACAGAGTCCCAGATCCAACAGATTCTCAGAGTTCAGACAGTTTCCAGGCAAAGCCCAAGTGTGTTTCCAGAATAATATATGATTCAGAAACAATTAAGATTTCGACTAATAGTGCTACTCTATAAGAGTGCGTTCGTCGAGGATCCCAGATCAACCCAATGCGCAAGTGTATAGCCTACTAGTTCGGGGGAAGATGCTGTGTCCATCGTAGAAACACCCTAGGATACTTATACAACCGCCAAGACACTGTTACAAAGCCCAAAACACAATCCCAATGAGTCAAAAGTCCGTTTATCCGTCTCTTTAACCGTGTTTCCGTCGGTTGTTCTTCCGGGCGTCGCCTCCCATTGGTTCCCAACTGCGAGCACGCCATGTTCCCTTGCCAATTACGAGGCAGGAACCCATCAGCAGCACCCCTGTATTATTCAGAGGGTGTGTTGATCACTGATAGATCGGCACTGCATATCGTTTGACCTGTTTCTGCTTCCACTCAAGTTTCCCCTTGGTTCCAAGTACAGAACTTGATAGTACTCCTTTATAGGTCTCGATAGATACCCGTTTCTCTGGGGTTTCCCAGAAAGGGTTCTTGAGAAAGAACCTTAGAACACCTTTAGAGTTGTGATCCGGATCCACAGAATAGCCGACCACCTGTTTCGGTGTATCCGCTGAGACGCCGTAACAAGAGCGCGCGGCATCTAGTGCTATTTTGCGATTTCCTAGGACCAGTATTTATACAACGGGAAAGCGCTAGCACTTCTGAAGTGTTATTACTAGCACTCAGGACTCTGGCTAGGTGATATAAAGGAGAACTGGAGTGAGCCCAAGCTGCCAGTTGTAGCATCAGATACGACTAGTGTGACGCGCTAGTACAGTCTGAAGGCACAAACCACGGGGAAATAACCATAAGCCTACACAGTCAAGGTGCTAGCACCTAGGAAGCGAGACACAGGAGAGTGGTATTGCGAGCACACTAGCTGGAGGTGCGAGTGGCGAGTCTGGGATCTGAAGGGTAGTAAACTATGCGCTAGCAGCCTTCTAGCAAGGGCGCTAGTGTGCGGTACCCCTCTAGCGATCGACCCGAGAACCGAAACACAGATGCGAGCATGTGACGGTCACGATGCGGTCACGAGTCACAAACAGAGACAAGTAAACAGTAGAGGAATAGCTAGCAGGCTATTGGTGCGGATGCGCGGGTCACCACATATGCAGTAACAGATAAACGGACTGCTAGCCGGTGCTCTGACTCGTGCTAGATGACTCCAGGCGGCGGATTCAACTCCGCTTCGTCAGGATAGCGATTCCAGCAGCTGATGGCAAGCTGAGGGATCACTCACGATACCCATAAATGGACGCTAGCAGATCAGTATGGCTGTTCTGCTTGGCATAGACCCATCATAAAACCAAACGGCAGTCATTTCATTGGCTGTCGTATCTATCACATCATTTTCACTCATTTATATTATTCATTCTGTTTATCACATGTATCATGGACCTCAGTAGTATAAAGGGAGCTCAGAGCAGGCTAGAACCTGAGATTATTACACCCCGACTTTGTACGAAGTTGGTGCAGGTGGTCTCAGGTTGCTAGTGGAGATTGTACACACACTTCACAAGTAGTAGCTTTATTGGAATCAATACTGTTGACTCTGGACACGTCGAGATCTTAAGTTGAGGTTCTAAGTTGTTGGCTCGCGGAGTCTTCACGTATAAAACCAAGGGTGTTCTCTTCGAGAACCAGCTAGCAGTTGCGCTAGTAGCTTTGCCTTCACCCCGATATATTTGTAGTGTGTTGGATCGCCTGCTAGGTGATTGTGTGTTGACTCGAGCTCACTAAGAAGAAGACGGACTAGGTGCCCCCACCTCTAGACCGACTGTAACTTGTCAGTTACTTCGCCTTCACCCCGATATTGACGGAAGCGCTGTCGTAGTGTGTTGGGTCGCTAGCTGGACGCTTATAGTGTCTATTGCCAATACAAAGTGGAAACGTTCCTGTTCTTGGTTAAGGAATAGGTCAGCGGCTTAAGGACTGCCTTGTCGCTTGAGGATTGAAGTCCCCTTGTTGTTAGCCTCAATAGTCTTTGGGTATCCCATTGCGAGGATTTTCACAAACCTATATACTCTGCCCTGGTGCCCTCGATCTAGCGATCCAGCCACCTTGTATCCAACCCATAAAACCCTGCCCATCCCAGGTGCTAGCGGTATTGTTGTTGGCAGCTGCATAGTGCTAGCGTGTTGTTGAACAGCTTTGTTGAAGTCTAGCAGTCGAATTGTGTTTGTTCCAAACCCGTTGGTCGCATACTACGGCCCGGACCCGAACTCACAAAGAGAAGCACTTACATCTTTGGGGGAATAGATTGTTGTAGTAGTGGTTTTGTGGTTGTTTTGTGCAAGCACAAATCTAAGCTATTTCTAGTCGTATATCAAGTGCACCGTTTCAACGTATGATCTCTCTTGATTTGTATCACGCTTATACACGTTAGTGACTGTGACACAAATATAACACTTTTCACCTTGACAACTACCAAACGCCTACCGCGCCTTCCCAGCCCGTTCTACAGTTCTGATAGAGGCACAGGCGATATCTTTATGCCTTGTATGACTTCATATCCCTTCACGCCCATTTACGACCTTATCGGACTCTCCTTGATAACGATCTCGAGTCTCCCCTAGTGGTATATACCGCAAGGGAGTAAGACGCAGCGCTCAGAGCGTTTGGATATCCAACCTCTGGCTGCTTCTTTTTAAGACTAGACCGTATTATCGAGGGTCTATCACACAACTGCAAGGACTTATCGTCTCGGCCTTCTCGACGTGCTTGACACTTCGGAGTAAGGATTAACTTGTCCTTACAAAGTGGACGAATCCGGAACGTTGAGCACTCTGGCTAACATTCGTCGCAACTACTCTTTACCCCCTTTCCGAGCGCGAGGAAGATCCTTCCCGCACTCCTCTTCCCGAACGGATTCATCGAAGTCAAGGCTCCTACAACCTACGAAATCATCAGCAGCGCGATCCCTCTTCCGAGACAGTAGCAAAGCAGGCTCCGATCATCAAACTCTGGAACGGATATCTCGATCCGTCTCTCGTTCGGTCTCCCCTGATAAGGAAATTAGGACAGGGCCTGCTCCCGATTCTTTCGTTAGTCCCGTGGCCTCTCGTACTTGTACGGCAGCTAGAGGTGGTAAACACCTGACTTTTCTATTGCTGCCTGCAGCGACCCGAGCCCCTCGCTCTAAACTCCATGACGCTGCTCCTCTGGATCCGATCACTACTAAAGAGACAGCACACACTTCCTCCCCTCATCAGCAAGCTTTTACCTCAACTGGAAGCGCATCGAAGCCTCTTAGTCCCCTTACTCCTTCACGGTCTCCGCATCATCTCTCGTCTATGGCTACTTTCACAGAGGAAGCTACCTTCTCAGCTCCGGGAATGGAGAGGGGATATGTGTTGTCGCCGATGGCTGAGCTCGAGTGAAACTACTCCACGCACTCCGAGAATGAGCCTTCCTTATTTGAGCGAGCTACTAGTATAGCAAGTAAACGAGCGTTGGAATCGGCGGACATTCTGGACAGAGGAGTCAGTCTCCACGAGAGACCTGTCGCCCGATTCAGCTTGGAAACGGGATTCCTGATCAGGACCGAGAAAGCAATCAAGGACATGAACGCTCTCTTGTCCCGATCCTCGGCCCTGGTCCCCGAGAGAAAAACCTTTTTCATTGTCGATCCGCAACACTCCTTCCTAAGAGTCTTGAAAAGCGCGAGCGATCTGAACCAATTAGTGGTGGCATGGCTGGCGCTCAGCACGAGGATGGGGTTAGCTCAAAAGAGCTTCTTGAAATATCAGAACGAATTCCGAGCTACAACAAGAGCGGAGATGCCATCCTCTCCCGTATCAACGACTCCTGAAGTGTATACCTCGTTCCCCAAGGATGAATCACCTATCTCTCAGGTCAGCTACATGTACGAAAACGTGCCGCACCTTCGAAGTGCTTGGCCGCGTGGCTACGAGCAAGGCAAGACTAGCGTTGAAAGTTTTGCTAGGGTGCCTCCGCATCTTTCCCTCGCCTTTCCTGAAAGATTAGCCGAGGAACACCCCGTCGCTTTCTATTACACGGAGGACGGCTCTAAAGTAATGTTAGCCTCCTCAGTCAGATCTAGTCACGGAACTGGGCCGAACTTCGTACCCCCTCCTCAGGAAACTGCAGGACCCTCTCGTCGAGCTCGTCTGCAATCACGGTCTAGTCTCCGACTAGGGGACGCAAGCCAGCTAGACCTGCGCTGCTACAAGGGAAAGCGAAGAGTAAACCGGAGAATGCCCCTGTGCCGGGGAGTGCCTCGCTATCCACCGCTCCAATGGTCACTGGTCTCCTGAGTCCCGATACACACTTCAAGAAACCTGAAGACATGCTAGTTCCCTCATCGCATCGAGACGCTACCTTCCCTTCAGTTATACCAGGGAAAGGACTTCCAGATCCTCTGAGGGGTATGGCGTCGCCTGAACGATTCGCTTACGATGCCATCTATGCTGGGGAATCTGCCAGCCAAGCCCAGGCAGGAACGGGATTACGCCGACAACCTCCTAAGTCTTCCTTCACCCCAGTGATGGAAGCTATGGAAGAAGCCTTCCACGACGCCTACGTTAGCTCCAGGAAGGATGTTCCACCCCATATGTCCGCTATTCCTCCAGATTCTGGGGTCAGGAATGAGGGACAGGGATCAGGTGGAAACCTGGGATATCGCGCTACTGCTAGTGTCCTGGGACGAAACGCTGGGGAGCGCCAAGGAGCTGGAGCAGGAGGCCACTACATACAGTAAGCACTTTGCAAAGTCCCCACACATTAGTGTCACGGGGTTTTGCAAAAGCCCCCACTAACTCATGGATATCCCCAAATGGGCTGTCCTGGTCTGATCCTTCTCTGCCATCCAGAGGCCATCATCCCGGCTGTTCTCGGCTTGGCCTGGCATCTTCCGGATATTCCGGGCATGCCAAAAATAATAAATTGTCCATTAAAATGGCCATATTTCAATTAAAATGGGCAAAACTGATGGCTGCCTGTATTGGGGTGGGATTGATGGGCCCCGGCCATTGCCCTTAACATTGATGGGAGTTCGTATTCGGGTTTACAGCTGCTCTACCATTGATGGCTGCCCGTACTGGGGCTGCAATTGATGGAATGCTACAAAAAAGCGCTGTGTTTTGGAAATGTTTTGCATTTTGTGGGCCAACGAGGCTACTGATTGGAAAATGGTATAGGTGACTCTTGTAGCCCTCAATGAGCTCTACAATCTGAGCATAACTTTCCCTTTTTGGACACTAACACATTTCGCCCAAAAAGGAAATTCCTAGTATTAGCTCTTCCCTGGTGCATAGTTCAACTGTTTTGGATGATCTAACCATATAGGGATGTTATTCTAGGTTACTTGAAGCTGACCAGGCCAAATTAGAGCCCATTATAGTGCAATGATAGGGTGTAAATAGCGAATTTGATAAATTGTATTCCAGGCCATGATATCCTGGCAATGCAGCAATATATATACCTCCTGACTGTATTGATTTTTTATCCTAGGTTTTGAAGGTGACTGGGTCAAATTGTAATCAATTATAGTGTACCAATATGGTGAAAATAGCGAATTTGGTAAATTGTGTTCCTGGCCATGATATCTTGGGGATGCAGCAATATAAATACCTTCTGAGTGTATTAATTTGCTTCCCTAGGCATTGAAGGTCACTGGGACAAATTGCAACTCATGATAGTGCAATAATAGACTGAAAATAGCGAACTTTCCCTTTTTGGACACTAACACATTGCACCCAAAAAAGGAAATTTCCTATATCAGCCCTTCCCTGGGTCAGAATTCAACCGTTTTGGATGATATAACCGTATAGGGATGGTATTCTGACCTCTTTGAAGCTGACTAGAGCACAGTGGAGCCCATTACATTGCAATAATATGGTGAAAATAGCGAATTTGGTAGATTGTGTTCCTGGCCCTAATATCTTGGGGATACAGCGATGTAGATACCTTTTGACTGTATTTCTTTGTTCCCCTAGGCTATAAAGCACCCTGCAAGCAATAAATTATGTGATGATCATTAAGAACATCGCATTTTGGCCATACAAGGAAATTCCATTTTCGCCCTATTCTGGCCCTTCTCAGGGTGTGAGATATCCCAACACACATGTTTTGGACTTAGCTGATGTATATATCTTGGAAATGTGGACAGCTGACACCAAGGTCACCCCATACCCCATGATTTGAGGTGATCATGTGCTATAGTGCTGTTCACCCCATGCACAATGCCACAGGGTTATAGGGATCCTTCTGAGCAACTCAAACAGATATTCCAGGCCATATGAAGAGTTCCCAGCCAAAAAGCAGGTTAATATGGGATCATATACTCGAAATATGTCAGATGACATTTCTTGGTTGTTTTATGAATAGGGCACCAAGGAGACCAGTGAGTGCGAAATAGACACTGAGAATGGGAAGGGAGAGTGTAAATGACTCAGAATGAGCTTTATTTGAAGTGTTTTGGTCGAGTTTTGGCTGAATACTGTTGCTTAGCATATAGGTTGGAGTACAACTTTGGTTCCATATACTGCCCCAAAACACCATCTGGCCAGAATTTCACCAAAACACTTCAAATAAAGCTCAATCTGAGTCAGCTATACTGTCTCTTCCCATTCTCAGTGTCTATTTCGCACTCACTGGTCTCCTTGGTGCCCTATTCATAAAACAACCAAGAAATGTCATCTGACATATTTCGAGTATATGATCCCATATTAACCTGCTTTTTGGCTGGGAACTCTTCATATGGCCTGGAATATCTGTTTGAGTTGCTCAGAAGGATCCCTATAACCCTGTGGCATTGTGCATGGGGTGAACAGCACTATAGCACATGATCACCTCAAATCATGGGGTATGGGGTGACCTTGGTGTCAGCTGTCCACATTTCCAAGATATATACATCAGCTAAGTCCAAAACATGTGTGTTGGGATATCTCACACCCTGAGAAGGGCCAGAATAGGGCGAAAATGGAATTTCCTTGTATGGCCAAAATGCGATGTTCTTAATGATCATCACATAGTTTATTGCCTGCAGGGTGCTTTTATACTCTAGGGGAACAAAGTAATACAGTCAGGAGGTATCTATATCGCTATATCCCCAAGATATTATGGCCAGGAACACAATCAATCAAATTCGCTATTTTCACCCTATCATTGCACTGTAATGGGCTCCACTGTGCTCTAGTCAGCTTCAA
The DNA here is from genome assembly GCA_029378375.1 of Mycena olivaceomarginata. Classification (NCBI taxonomy): domain Eukaryota; kingdom Fungi; phylum Basidiomycota; class Agaricomycetes; order Agaricales; family Mycenaceae; genus Mycena; species Mycena olivaceomarginata. The sequence continues at coordinate 52,531 of JARKIC010000548.1, forward strand.
AAAGCTTAGAACAACATCCCTATATGGTTAGATCATCCAAAATGGTTGAATTATGAGCCAGGGAAGGGCTGATGTAGGGAATTTCCTTTTTTGGGTGCAAGGTGTTAGTGTCCAAAAAGGGAAAGTTCGCTATTTTCACTCTATTATTGCACTATAATGGGCTCCGATTTGGCCCAGTCACCTTCAAAGCCTAGGAGAACAAATTAATACAGTTAGGAGGTATTTATATTGCTGTATCCATCATGGCCAGGAACACAATTGATCAAATTCGCTATTTGCACCCTATTATTGCACTATAATGGGCTCTAATTTGGCCTGGTCAGCTTCAAGTAACCTAGAATAGCATCCCTATATGGTTAGATCATCCAAAACAGTTGAACTATGCACCAGGGAAGAGCTAGTACTAGGAATTTCCTTTTTGGGCAAAATGTGTTAGTGTCCAAAAAGGGAAAGTTATGCTCAGATTGTAGAGCTCATTGAGGGCTACAAGAGTCACCTATACCATTTTCCAATCAGTAGCCTCGTTGGCCCACAAAATGCAAAACATTTCCAAAACGCAGCGCTTTTTTGTAGCATTCCATCAATTGCAGCCCCAGTATGGGCAGCCATCAATGGTAGAGCAGCTGTAAACCCGAATACGAACTCCCATCAATGTTAAGGCAATGGTCAGGGCCCATCAATCCCACCCCAATACAGGCAGCCATCAGTTTTGTCCATTTTAATTGAAATATGGCCATTTTAATGGACAATTTATTATTTTTGGCATGCCCGGAATATCCGGAAGGTGCCAGGCCAAGCCGAGAACAGCCGGGATGATGGCCTCTGGATGGCAGAGAAGGATCAGGCCAGGACAGCCCATTTGGGGATATCCATGAGTTAGTGGGGGCTTTTGCAAAACCCTGTGACACTAACTCCCATGGATTTTTGAAAAGTATTTACTGTACCAGCTGAGGAGGCGACGGAGGTCCTCTGGACGACGATGACGAGGATAGAGGCAGAACCCCTCGAGAAGGATCCCGTGGCCCTCGACGTCCGCCTCCCAGGCGAAGGGAGGGTAGGTCACCAACTCGACGAGACTCAAACGAAGGGCACGGGAGAGATCCAGACCCGGAGCCCTCAGATTTCAGTGACGACAGACCGAGTTCCAGCAGTAGTTCATCATGGGGGGGCCGCTCAGATCACCGGTTCCCATATGTCGCCCCTGGAGCTCCATACGGAACAATGGTGCCCACTATCAACCCGAAACTCAAGCTGGAAGCTTTACCCGAATGGGATGGAGACCATGATACCGCCATTGATTATTTCTGGGAGGTCTACCAAATTGCGAGTCTGCTGGGATGGCTACCCCGAGCTCTTGGATTCTGGCTGCCGACCCGCCTTCAAAAGGGTTCCCAAGTCCAACTATGGTTCTCGACCCTTCCAAGCACCCGGCAAGCCGAAATGAGAAGTCACTATTTGGTGTACCTGCAAGTCATCAAAGACCGTTATCTAGGAAAAAGATGGTGTCTACGGATGAATAATCAGTACGAGCAGCAGATGTTTCGGCAGTCTGGCCACGAAAAGGAGTCTCCGCAGTCTTTCTTAGGCAGGAGAATTTGCTATACTCGTCTCCTCACGGTTACTGACGGCGGCGGCCCTGACGAAGTCCAGCAAATCATGTGTACAGCGCCGATAGCCTGGAGCTCTATACTCATCGTGGAGAACATACAATCCGTGGAGGACCTGTACGAGCGTGTCAACGAACATGAAGAAGAGCTAGTGGACGTAGTCATCAGGCGCCAGACGGACGTGCTCACCGCCGGAAATCTATCATCTACTCTTAGACGATTAGGATTCTTGCAAAATCCTATGCTAAACCCTTCTTTACCACGTCGGCAGCGTCGTGCGAATGTCACAGAAGTCGAGGCAGAAGGACCTGGAGAGGAGGAAGCTGAGATTGAAGATGGTTACGAATTGGGATTATCGTCACCCTTGGAAAACTCAGATGAGAGCCCGACCATGAAGAGCGTATACCAGACTCTCGCCCGGCGCCAGAGACCTCCGCCTAAAGGTGGATATCCGTTCAAGAAGAACGACCACGTAGTAACAAAGATGGGGCGAGATCCTCCTTCCCCTTGCAAGGTGTGCGGTAGCTCCAAGCACTGGGACAAAGAGTGCCCGGACTGGAACATTTATCTAGAAAAACAGAGGCGTGGTGTACTGCTCGTGAACTCGAGTTCCGCTAGTGATGAGGCGGATTTGCTGTACCACAGCGCCTATCTAGTACTGATGGACGGTCGTATGGCGGCTGAGTCTTTTTGACTTCGGCAGCTCCCGACTTCGTAGAGAGCTTGCTTCTGCCTAGTAGGGAGCATAAGCCCACCCTTGGAGAACAAAAACCTGCCTATGGAATCAATGTATTGGACACCCGAGTGGAAGGAGAGGAAGTCGAAGTTCTGCGAGCACCCCAGCGACACGCTATGCGAGTGCAGGTAGAAGAGATCGAAGATGAATACTGGGAGATGGAAGCTAGTATGCCTAAAGCGAGAGTGGGGTTGATAGAAGACGCGGAACCCCAAGAAATCGAATCGAGCGATGAGGAGCTACAGGAGATCAGAGAGGAGGAGTTAGTGAAGGAGGTCGAAACGGTCATCCGAACGCCAATGCCGCCCCCGCCCTCGGAAGCTACACCAATAGTAATCCGTCCCCAGAGGAACTCAAAACCGGGGGATTCCGCTCTGGGAGTGTCGGTGTTGTCGGTCAAGGGCTGGATCGGGTCCTTGGACAATGCTCTTGTCGATTTGAGACTGGATTCTTGCACAGACATCACCTTGATATCAGAAGAGACTCACGCCGCTCTAATTAACCCTCCGCCTATCAGACAAGGACATCAAATGAGTTTGGCTCAGCTTACCGACAAAGGCACGAAGATCAAGGGTTACACGAAGCTCAGAATCCTTATGCAATCCACTACCGGAGAGCTGCTGATGCTGGAAGCGGAAGCGTACGTCGTCAAGGGCATGAGCGTTCCTATCCTTCTAGGGGAGGATTTCCAAATTAACTACGAACTGGGAGTCAGCAGGAATTTGGAATCGGGATCAAAGATACTCTGGAGAAACTTACCGTACGAGGTGGAAGCCACGGGAGTCGAACCTTATGCCGGACGCTCAGAAGTCCATCATCTAGCTACTGGATTGACGGTTCACGCACGCTCGGTGACGAGAGCTAAAGAGCACCGAAGGGCTAAAGCTAAGCGCCGTCGGAAAGTGCTGAGATTGGGGATAGAGGGGAGCCTCGTGAGAGCTGCCGAAGATTATCGCGTGAGAGCCCACGAATGCAAGACGGTGACCGTCGAAGGGAATTTCCAGGAGGACCGAGAGTGGCTAGTCCAAAGGAACTTGATGGCGAACGCCGAGGACTCTTTCTTTGCGGTTCCGAACACTCTTATCTCTTCGAGGAAACCAAGGATCCCCGTCAGTAACATGAGCTCTCGCCCAAGAATGATACGTAAAGGTGAAATCCTAGGGATGCTGAGAGATCCTCAGGAGTACTTCGATTCCCCTCATTCCGAAGAAGAACTGGATCGTATGCGGATGACGACAACGTTGTTGACCAAGGTGGTGAATGCAAAAGCTGGAGCAACTGAAAAGGCGATACAAGGAGTAGCAGGGAAAAAGACGAAGGGGCTCGAGTCAGGACGGATTTCGGCAGCGGCGTACCTCCAAGCGAAGAAAATGCGAGGAGCGGGGTCCACGTGTGAGATACGAGAGGCAACGTCCCCAACTTCGAAGGTATTGTCGTGGATGAAAACACGAATGCGCCGAAAGAAGACAGCGAGGTGGAGGCCGAAGAATACGGGCCAAAAACCGCAGCTATGCCTGACAATACCATCTACCCCTCGGAGCGGATGGAAGATCTACTGGACGTGGGATCTTTACCTGAAGAGCTGAAGGAGAAAGCTTGGGATATGCTGAAGCGCAGAGTCAAAACCTTTGGATTCAATGGACGACTAGGTAAACTCGATGCCAAAGCTCGAATCCGGGTGAAGGAAGGGGTTAACCCAATAGCCGTGCCCATGTACTCCAGCTCGCCCCAGAAGAAAAGGGTTATTGAAGAGCAGCTGGACAAATGGTTCGAACAGGGTGTGATCGAACCTTCAATCAGCCCTTGGAGCGCTCCGGTCGTCATAGCGTACCAGAACGGCAAACCACGATTTTGCATCGACTATCGGAAATTAAACGCGGTAACCATTAGGGACGAGTTCCCTATACCGCGACAGTCGGAGATTCTGAAATCGCTCTCGGGGGCTCAAGTTCTTTCCTCGCTAGACGCCCTTGTCGGGATTTAATCAGCTGGAGATCGCCGATGAGGACGTTGAGAAGACTGCTTTCCAGACGCATCGGGGCCTCGCGCAATTCAAGCGAATGCCGTTCGGGCTGAAAAATGGACCGCCTATATTTCAAAGGATAATGCAAGGTGTCCTAGCCCCGTACCTTTGGATTTTTTGTTTGGTGTATATAGACGACATCGTGGTCTATTCGGGATCCTACGAGGAGCACATTGCCCATTTAGACAAAGTTCTGGGAGCAATTGAAGCCTCAGGAGTAACCCTCTCCCCCACAAAATGTCACTTATTCTACTCGTCAATACTCTTGCTAGGCCATAAAGTTTCGAGACTGGGATTGTCAACACACCTGGAAAAAGTGAAAGCCATCTTGGAACTCGAACGCCCCAGGAAACTCAGCCAATTGCAAACTTTCCTAGGGATGGTCGTCTATTTTTCCGGTTTTATCCCTTTCTATGCAAACATCTGTGGACCGTTATTCCAACTGCTGAGGAAAGGGGCAAAGTGGGAATGGGGGGAAGACCACGAATACGCGTTCAGGGCAGCCAAAGTGGCGCTACAGAACACTCCCCTCCTGGGACATCCCATCGAGGGACTGCCATATCGACTGTATTCCGACGCTTCGGACGAGGCAGCGGGGGTGGCGCTGCAACAAATTCAGCTGATCCTCGCAAGAGACTTGAAAGGCACTAGGGCTTATGAAAAGCTCCGGAAAGCCTTTGATGCGGGACTACCACCTCCGAACCTCACCACAAGACTATCCATGAAGACGGACAATTCAAAGCGAGCAATGGAGTGGGGACCGTCACTGGACGAGACGACGGTATACATCGAGAGAGTTATTGGCTACTGGTCTCGTTCCTTTAAAGGTGCCGAGTTACGGTACTCGACCACAGAGAGGGAAGCGTTAGCGGCAAAAGAGGGACTAGTAAAATTTCAGCCTTTCATAGAAGGAGAAAGCGTACTGCTGGTAACCGACCATTCAGCTCTCCAGTGGGCTCGTACGTACGAGAACTCAAACCGACGTCTAGCCGCTTGGGGGGCTATCTTCTCAGCATACGCCTCGGGCCTGGAAATAGTACACAGGCCAGGACGGATTCACTCGAATGTAGACCCGCTGTCCAGACTGCCCTGTTCGCCACCATCGCATGTCTCGCCGTTGAGAGACGAAGGGAAGTCAATTCACATGCCAGGAGATCTAACGGATGCACAAGAGAGCTGGCAAGACCGGGAGCCTGCGCTCAGAGCCAGCTTCTCTGCCTTCACGCTTGAAGACGGCCTGGAGGGAATGAGAAGTGCATTCGCCATCCCGAGGAGCAGGACGGTGGCGAAGGAGAAGATGGAAGTGGAGGAAGAAACACCGTCAGCCGAATCGTCAGCCGACGCTGGGGGGGGTATCAGCAGACACTCAACTGTCAAGACCCCTCGAGCAACTAGGGAGCCCGCGAAAGTCCCATCTGAGGAACTGGAGGAAAGAGCAGGGAATGAGTTAGACGCCCTGAAACCCACAGCCGAGTATTTGGGGAGCTGTAAACCCACCACCGAATATTCACCTAGCCATGGAAGACGGTTTCCGCTCGGATTGGGTAGAGTCCTATAAGAATGACGTGGAATTCGGTAAAATCTGGGCAGACCCTCAAGTCGAAGAAGGTCTATGGAGCCCGGGTCAACGCTTCTTCAGGAACAGCGAGGGCCTCTTATTCTTTCGCGATGCGGACTATCAACCACGCCTATGTGTCCCAAGTGCGAAAAGGAGCCTGGTCAAGGAGGAAGTGCATGAAACCCCACTAGGCTCCGCCCACATAAGCCCTGAGCGGCTATGGAACAAACTATCCTCAAGATTCTACTGGCGCCGCATGAAGAAAGACGTGGGGGACTTCTGTGATTCCTGCGACGTATGCCAAAAGGTTAAAACTAGGAACTTCACCCGTTATGGCTTTCTCATCCCTAATCCAATTCCACACCACCCGTATGAGTCGATTTCCCTCGACTTGATAGTCAATCTGCCCTGGTCTGGAGAATTCAACGCTATCCTCGTGGTGGTGGACAGACTCACCAAGCATGCTTCATTCATACCGACGACCTCGGGTCTCACCGCACAAGGATTCGCGGAATTGTTCGTCGAGCACACGGTCTCCCGATTCGGACCGCCCGACAACATCATAGCTGACCGAGACCCCCGCTGGACGTCTGACTTCTGGACCGCGGTATCGGCCGCTATAAAACCCAAGATGTCTCTATCTTCATCGCACCACCCTCAGCACAACGGCCAAACGGAAAATGTCAATCGCCAACTTGAGACGTTGCTCCGAGCCTATGTGTCGAAGGATCGAGCTGATTGGGCCAAGTGGCTGAAGTTGCTGGAGTTTTCGTATAACTCTAATGTGCACAGTTCCATTGGGACGACACCATTCCTCCTTCTTTATGGATTCGAGCCAAAAGCCCCTTTGGATTACCTTCCCCCGAAGGAATGGTCCAGGGTAGGGACTCTGGGCATGCGTAAGGAGGCGAGCTCCTACCTCGAGGAGCTCCGAGTACACAGGGAAAACGCCAGGTTAGCGATCGCGTGAGCGCAAGATGAACAAGCCAAGTATTTCAACCGCAGGAGAAAGAGCGTCCCGGAGTTCAGAGTGGGATCGAAAGTACTCATAAACCCGCATTCCCTGGAATGGTTAGAGTCCAAGGGCGAAGGAGCGAAGTTGGTGCAACGGTGGATTGGTCCTTTCGAGGTCTTGCAGAAGATCAACCCCAAAACCTACCAGCTACGGCTCGACGACCGATATCCCGGATTCCCTGTATTCAGTTACGACCACTTGAAACCCTATACGGAACCGATAGAGGACGTGGTGGGCTCCAGACTTCGACTGCCCGAGACCCGCGACAAGAATCCCGCTTCAGAAGAATACGAAGTGGAGAAGGTGATTGGTAAACATTATGACAAGTCCCGCCGGCAGAATATGTGGTTGGTGCGGTGGAAGAACTACGGCCCGCAGCACGACTCCTGGCAAACGAAGAAGGATCTTTGTAACGCGCCGGAGATGATACGCGCTTTCGAGCGCGTACAAAAGGAGATGATCGGGTATCAGCCCCGAAGACCGTCTCTGTAATTGTATCGGCAACTCCGTGGGAGCCTACTTGCTTCCACGGATCTATCCTTTCTATCCCGTGGCATCGCTATACCCTAGACGAGTCCTTACACGTTGCATCGTGTGATTGATTCAGTGATAAGCAGAGTCTCTCTGTCTCTTCCTCTCTCCCTCTTTCTCTCTCTCTCAGGCATTCCATTGAACGCCCCCTCAACTCTCATCCATCTCTGTTCCTACCTTTATCTTTCACTCAGCTTCGATTCAAACCCTCTCAATTCCCATCGTCCCGTCTGCAGCCTAGCCTACTCGAATATTCGGTTGTGCAAAGCTGACGGACTGAGAACTTGTACTAGTCGGATATCCGCTTATACGAGTCTCTATATACCTATACCTTCTCCGAATGGATCCCATTTACTTCCAAGACAGCTTGGGAAACTCTCTCACTCCGACTTGGTCCAAGAACGGCTCTGTCCTCCTATGCTCCCTCCTGGCGCCCCCGAGCAGGGTGCCTCCTAAGTTCCTTCAGTACAAGGATTCCGTCCCCGAGCTACTTGCCGCTTATACACCAAAGGCCATGCTCGAGGACTTAGACTTCACTACGAGCGCCGTTTGGTACCGCAGTAACGAGCACTGGCTGGGATGGACGCCGACAGGTGAACCTCTTCGCTCGCCATTCGAGACAGATCCAGATCTCGACTTGCTGGAAATCTGCTTTCGCAAGGATCCAATTCCGACTGTAGACAACTTCTACAACGCATATGACTCGGATAATCAAATCAGTCCAGTAGAACGGTTGGCGGGGTGTCACTTGGACTCGTCTTGGGTACAAGAAGCTTCTTACCTGGGTGACCGACTACACGCTATTAGCAGCGCGTTGGCTGAAACGAGTGAATTTTACTGCCGCGGACCCCCGGCTAATCGTACCGGAGACGTCCCTAAACCCGTCGACGGGAGCACTCTCGAGGTGCTGTTCCCTAATGAAGGGGAAGCACAGGACACAGCTAGGAATGCGATAAGAGGGCTCCTGAGCCTTGTCGGCTTCTTGTCTTGGATGGTATCCTTGGTGCAGGTAAAAGACACCAAGCTGTCCACGGGAGACCAGAAATACTTGTTACAGCTTCGCCTGGACGAACGCCCGAAGACCGGGGCTATCTTCAACCTCTCCAGGGACCAGCATGAAATCAATTTCCCTCACTGGGCCAATAATGGAGTCGCTTTCCACTATGTCTGGACAGAGGATGAAGCGAGGAATAAATGTTTCCTTCGATTCAGCCTGGAATACTATGAAGAGTTCGCTTGTCTTCGTGAACAAGCAAAGGACCGGACTGTCTCCATAGAAGACCTCCCTAGCTACGCCCGATGGAAGGACGATTTGGACAGCTCAGATTGGATTGGACAGAACCTCCAAGCCGGAAAAGTCGGAATGATAGAAGACCGCTTCTCTCCTTCCATGAACTACGGGATCGTCGATAGGCACTTGTACGGAAGCAGACCGCTCGTCAACTGGACCACAATCCGTGTGTATGCCGAGCGATTCAAGGTGCTCATTCGGGAAGGAGAAAGAGAGACTGTATGCACTTTTTTCCGTAACAATCCCATACACCAGGACGAGCCCGCGTACGGCCGCCGACCTCTCCAGCACAAATTCGCGCTTTCAGACTTCGCGTTCAAAGAGGTTGGAGAGTCAGTGTCGGAATCTTCACGTCACTACAAATCCAACACCGTGGTTCGGGAATAAGTGAAGAACTTATACGCTCCGCGTCCGGATCGTCCCTTCAATTCGTTCAATGGGGGCCCCGTGCTGAGCCTTCCTGGAGGGACCGGCACTTCCAAACGAGGAAGGAGCGGTGGTCGCCCTCATCTCGAGAAGGCACCCAGAGTCTCAGTGTCATGAATCGTCTTTTCATTTTACTTCCAGAACCTGAACAACCCGAACAACCCGATCATTGATCAGATCAACTATCTGATCAATCGAACTTGGATACCGTTTTAGGATCCCAAACGGTTATGATCGGTTTCCCGACCTTCGGGTTCCCGATCACCCCTCTACGTTCCTATACCCCTTCATTTACTTCGCATTAATCTTGTCCGTTGTCATTGGACACTGTACCTTAATCTATAAACCCCTAGAGACTTTAGTATATAAACCGTAGTTATTCTCCTGTACTTTACACTATTCTAGTCTAAACTCCAGGCTTATTCGTTCGGACCTCTTCGTGCTTCAGTCGCCCTCGTCACCTCAGAACCCGGAATCTGCTCTGTGCTGACACTCAGGGTCTTCCTCGAAATCCCTAGCTCCAAGGCCCGCTCCTCGTCGCTCGGTATCGGGATCTAGCAGGAACCGTCGGGCGGAACTCGAGATACAAGGAAGCTGGGCTCGTTCGGTAGCCGGTCTGAGACATCGCTCCTCCTGTTCCCTGAGTCCTCCTACGCGCTGAGAGCGCAACACGGGACGACTTGGAAGGTCCTTGAGCTCAGGGCGAAGCATGGATTCCGACGAGGAGGACTCTTGGTTTCACGAGGAATTCAAAAGCGCCACGGGAAGCGAGGAAGATCACGATAACAACGAGGACGAGAACATGGGGCCTGGCCCATTCTCGGCTAAACAAGACGACACGCCATTTGACGAGCCCCTCGACGTCATGAACACCTGGACTCCTAAGTATCGGACTCCCAAAGAAGCTCTGGACGACCTCGAAAGCTGGATTCCTTCTGTCGTGGAGCTTGATCCGAAGAAACCGGCCTACGATCCTCTGTCCTGGAGCTCGGACTGGCTTGACCGGGCTTACCTCATTCTCGACGATCCACGCACTACCGCTCGGCAGAAGGCCTTGTGCGCGCTCTACCCGGCCGAACTCGACAATATTCAAACGGTCCTGGAGTATGCCATGCGGTTCGGCATGGCGTTTGAGCTTTGCATCAAGATGCAGGACGCGGGTCTCTTCCGTAACCACCAGCTATCCTCATTAGCGCTGAACACTCTCTCCGCTGTATACAATATGGGGTATTCCGAACAAGTGATGACTTGGGCGGGAACAAGTGACGCCGTGCAGTTCGGAATCTACATGGGAACGATCTTCCAGCTCCTCCAGAAGCCAAATGTGATCGCTTTCATCGCCAGAGGAGGAGTCTGCAAGTTTGTTGCGGAACTATTCGTGCCGGACCTCGCATACCGCTTTGTTCGGGGACCCAGCGAGCAAGTTTCTGAGTTCGGTAAAGGAAGGACCACTCGTTTGATGATTGACGGTCAATCAACTCTTTGCATCAGCGACCAAGTCTCGGATGTGGAGGTGGTGATTCTACTCGGGCACGTTAAAGGGAAGAACTCGGACCAGGAGCGCTCTTTGTGGCCCTCGCAAACGTTGCTTGAGCAATACAGTCCGCACGTTCGGGGGTACTTGTCGAACGGAGCGTACATGCTGCTCAAATATCTGAGTAACCGGATCTGAGTGGAAAAAGTCTATGATTGGAAAACCAAAGCCGAATGGAAGGCTTACCTGCGTGGCAGGGGTAAAGGACAGTATGCGCCCTCAGTCGTACCCAGCAAGGCGGATTTCGAAGAAGGCTGGCGCATCCTCGACCATGCCTTCCCGCTGGACTGGCAGCATATGTCTGTATCCAAAATGGTCCTGCTGGAAGTGTTAGATCCTCATTCGCGTCGGAACTAGGGGGGCTCTGTAAGGAGTCGCTGGCAGTTAACGCATCTTCTCTTATCTATCTACGATTAGTTCTGACACGTATGATCTCTCTTGATTTGTATCACGCTTATACACGTTAGTGACTGTGACACAAATATAACACTTTTCACCTTGACAACTACCAAACGCCTACCGCGCCTTCCCAGCCCGTTCTACGGTTCTGATAGAGGCACAGGCGATATCTTTACGCCTTGTACGACTTCATATTCCTTCACGCCCATTTACGACCTTATCGGACTCTCCTTGATAACGATCTCGAGTCTCCCCTAGTGGTATATACCGCAAGGGAGTAAGACGCAGCGCTCAGAGCGTTTGGATATCCAGCCTCTGGCTGCTTCTTTTTAAGACTAGACCGTATTATCGAGGGTCTATCACACAACTGCAAGGACTTATCGTCTCAGCCTTCTCGACGTGCTTGACGCTTTGGAGTAAGGATTAACTTGTCCTTACAGCATTCTGTTCTCCAGCCTCAGACATCCTTCCACCAGAATCTTCTCCCATCCTATTTGCTCCTCCTTCCTTCCCTTCTTCCCAACACAGATATAACAATTCCACAGCACCTCTCAGACTATATATTTCATCTATTTGCATGCCTTTTAGCTGTCTTGTATTCCCCGTTTGGTGCCCACTCACCACACCTCAAATATATCTGGTTGCTGCTACTTGCATGATCTGCTGCTCCTTACAATAACAAATATGTATGTGTCACAGGATTTATCCTATGTTGGTGGGCTCTGCTATGCCTGCGCAGGCCTGTGCCATACTTATCACTGATGGCTCGATAGACACCCACTCCCAAAAGAAAGCAAGTGTTGCAAAAAGTATTCCGAATCGGGAATTCGAACCCCAGGGTGCCGCGACCCATTACATGATGACTGAGTTCCTCCATTGCACGGGATTCATCCTGGTGGGCTCTGCTATGACTGTGCCATACTTAAAGGCTCGATGGACACTCGCTCCCAAAAAAAGAAAACATATTTTGCAGAAAAAATTCCAAATCAGGGAATCGAACCCCGAGCTGCCGCGTTCAGTTTCCAGCAGCTAGACTGTGCAAGGATTAAATCCACCGAGCCAGGGTCGGCTGTGCGTCTGTCTGGGTGTCAGCAACGGCCTCTGGGTCAGCTAAACAGCGAGTAACCCGACGAGAACCCCAACCAGGAGAAACCTGATAGACGCTAGTAGCTCGTGTGTTCCCCGAGCAGTAGGACCAGTTGTACGGTGTCCTCCTTAGGAGGCCGTATGTCGTAGGTCGGGATGCGAGGCGGAACCCGGAACGAGTCGAAGAGGGTGTGATATCCACTCAGGTACAAAACCCGGGGCGTGGATACAACCCGTAGTACGGTGCGAGGGAAGCGGGACAGGGTGGAGACAATGCCTGTGTCAAGCCAAGGTAGAAGCCTGAGATTAGACGAGGTAGAATCTACTGTACATGGAGATTCTACCGTGCTTATATAGGCTTCTAATAAATTAAAGCGATCGCGGTCAATCGCGATCAGTTCCTGCACCGTAGCATTAAGGAGCATTAATGCTGATGCTCCTGGACTCCTCTGTGTTGGTTTCCGTGGCGTCGGTGGACCTAGGAGACCCGACGTTTGGGTTTCCTAGTCCTAAGTGTCATCGTCTCCAGTGGTTCAAACCCCGATCGGGTTTGCAACCACTCCTGTACTCCGTGTACTCTCCTGTGTCAGCCCTTGGTGCGTCCGGGGACTGGAGTCCGTCTGTACGGGTTCCTAGTCCCTAACGTCTTCGGTATCCCGTGGCGCAGACTCCCTGAGTCTGCGGCTTTAGAATCCGAGGCCGGGTTTCAACCGTGAGAAGGTCACGTGGTGGCGTCATGAGAGTCCCGTGCCGCTAAGACGCGTCTGTATCCATACAGACACGTCGCGCGAAAAAGTAGAACCCGGGTGATTCATGACACTGGGTGCAGCGACCAACAAACACGCAGCAGTGTATCGGCAGATCGGACAAGTTGGGTTTCGATCATGGAGATGAGAGGGTGAGGGTCCGACGAAGAGGGGGAAGAAGGGATAGTGATGGAGCTCCAAAGAGCAGGATATGTTGACACATAATACCGCCAGAGTCTGCATATATGGCCGAGATGCCAGGGAGGGTTGTTTGTGGGGTCTTCTTGGTCATCGCTGAACAGCGACAGCACCAGTATTTCGCAAACCAACTCCAGTGGCACCCTGCAGACGGGCGACAAAATAGCGCAATGCTGGCGAATGTTTTTGGCAATTTTGTCGCGTTTTTGAGACAGCCGTGTAATCACAGCCCGCAGGTTATCGATCTGGGAGTTCAATGTGACGACCTGGCTCTGCCCGTCTGAAATGATGCCACAAATAAATGGGATCTCAGAGTCGAGAGGAACATTGTTGCTTATGATGAGGTGATGGAAATTGTGCAACGGTTCTGTCTCTGGCGACTCGGAGGCAGTTGCAGGTTTTGGCAAAGCTCCGCACTGCCAGCACAATTGAGTCATTGTTGAAATGAAAAAGGAAGTAGGATTTTATCCAAGTTCTTTGCACGGAGAATGTGTCTATGCTGCAATGAAAATGAGCTCAGCATCCAACAAATGTACAAAAAACTTGCTCACATCCCTATTGGCTCACTGGAACACGAAGCGTTGAACTGAGTCCTACTGAGTCGCTGTCGTGCCACAAGCAGAGAAGCTCCGGCGGTGATGCGATCACACAGCCACCTGCCAGCATTCTCATGAATGAGTCAATTGCCTCTAACTGCCCAGTCTCCTACCCAGCCGCAGTTACGAGGATAATGATCCAAGCTGTGGTATTGCACTCTAATACAGAGAAAATGGTTTACCGGAAATTTTCGGACCAGTGTTGTGTGACGTCAGGCTGTCAGAAAGTTGGGGAATATCCTCTCCACAGCGGCTGGCCAATAACATCTACAAATAACATAGCCACATTTGTAAGCAATTGAAGAGAAATTCAAGGGAAAAAGAGCAGCGGGCACTTGCATGCAAAACGAAATTCCGAATCGGGGAATCGAACCCCGGGCTGCCGCGAATCGTCACGTGATAGGTTTATATAGACCTAAATTTCCTGAGAGGCGGCAATGTTAACCCCTACACCAATTCGGAGATATACAGCTCTACGAAAGAGTAGATAGGTGGTTCCTTTTGGAATTTTAATAGCTAGCTTCATCTTTCCTGTATAAAATTACAGGTGTCCGTCCGACTCACATTAGCTTGCCAAGAACTTGGACGGTCTATCAATTGCTTCAGAAAACTCGGAAGAATTCAAGACAACGAAAAATGGATATAGAATAATCAAATCAACGAGAGCTTTCCCTGGAAAATGCAGACAACAAAATTATGGATTTCTGCTTTGAATTCCGGCATGACCGACACGGTAGGTAGATCGCAAAAAAACGAGGACCAGATACCGATTCCTAGACCGCGCTGAGCGTCGCTACACTGGGGCGGGGCCCCCTCGTCTTCGATTCGAATCCGTAGCGGGTTTCTGCAGAGGTTAGAAGATTGAATTTGTTGACCGGTAATCGCTCAAGGCAGCAGCGACAGGAGCGGCGTTGGCGAACCTAACGAGACGACGCGTCGCTCGACAGGTCGAATCCGACTATGTATAAAGACATGCTTGGCGCAGCGTCGGTTCCATGTGTTCAGCAGGAGCTTTAAACGAAGGTTTCTCGCACAAGAGATTTATTTTAATTGAAACATGCTAAGTAGCGCGTCTACATCAGTCGGCTTGACTATAGCAGTTCAAGCTTGGTCGGTTAAAGAGACATCTGGATATCGCATCGGCGGATCAGCTTCAAAGTGCTTAACAAACGATATGAAAAATAGACGAATCACCGCAGGCTGTTCGACTCGGCGGCTTTGAGAAATCCACACGGGGCGAGTTTGTCGAAAAGAGAAAGCAGACACTATGGAAGTCAACGAACAGAGGAGCTAGTAGGCCATCCTCTTAGTCGGGCCGTTTGAAGGTGGGCGTTCAGGGATGGACGAATTTTCGGCGGCAACAGGAAGCTGGCACGCCGTTGATGAGCTACATACGACGTCGATGGATGCCAGCCCATCAGCTTTCCGTTCTTGACCCACCTGCACCGCACGGTTCCAATCCGCGGGAGCAGAAAGAGAACGGGGGTGGAGATGGGCCTGGGGTTTCACCGAGATCCGACGAGGGTTCTCTCCAGGTGTTTTTTGGCATCATCTGGGCGGGCAACGGGAAAGGGGAGAAGGAAAAAGAGGCTTGCCATGTTGTACAGCGATTGCGCGAGCTCAGATAAATATACATTATGGTAGTAGAAGACAGGCACGGTGTTTGGATTGCGCAAACACGTCGGAGTTTCAAGTGCCATTTCTCTCTTCTCGCCATGGCACTCAGTTTCATCGGGTACGCCTCTGCTGGCCCTTTTGTCGCGCGCTGACGGTTCCCAGAAAACCAATTTCTCTCATTTCTCATTCAGATGTTCGCTACAGAGGCATTCTCGCTGGAATCGATCCTGCAGCGTCCACAATTCAGCTTTCAAATGGTCCGCCGTTTCTCTACCTTTCCTTGTTCGCCTGCTCACCGACGCGCAGTATTCTCTATGGGCACCGAGTCTCGTCGGTCAGTGCCCTGCACTGAGCGTCTGTCTTTCTCTCTTTGTTGACCCACGCGCAGCCCTGTCGCCGAGTATATCCCTCCGGTGCAAGAACCGTACCAATATATCATCTTTCGCGCGTCAGAGGTGAAGGACCTGTCTGTCGACGAGCCGGCCCCAACCCGCCGCAGCGTGCACGACGACCCTGCCGTTTTTCAGGCCTCATCACAGCCTCCAGCACCCACCGCGCCCGTCCCGCAGTCCTATGCACAGACCGCACAACAGCAGCTCCCGCCCCGCCAACAGCAGCAGCAGCCGCCGCAGGTCCAGCAGCAGCAACAGCAGCAACAGCCGCAGCAGCCGCGTGTCCAGCCCCCGCGTCACCGCCCCAACGCGCCGCCGGGCCCAGGCGGCCCCCAGGCGCAGCAGCAGCAGCACCAGAACGCGATCCACACCGCCGCCGCGTCCCTCGAGACCGTCGAGCGCGCCCTCGGCGACCTCCGCGTCTCCAACGCCGCCAACGCCGCCGCCCCCCGCCGCCAGCGCACCAAGCGCACCGGCGGCGACCCCAACGGCGGCAACGCCACCGGCGCGCCCGGCGTCGCGGTGCCCGCGGTGGACTTTGACTTTGCGACGATGAACGCCAAATTCGACAAGGCCGCGCTCGCGGCCGCGCGCAGCCCGCGCCCCCGCACCAACAGCGCGGGGAGCGACCACACGAACCCGAGCGACGAGGAGGAAGGTGCCGAGGGCAGCGGCGCCGCTGGGAAGGAAAAGGAAAAAGACGACGCGGGCGCGTATAACCCGAAAAAGTCCTTCTTCGACTCATTGTCGTCGCCGCCGCCGTTTGCGCCACGAGGCCAGCAGGGGCAAAATGGGCCGCGCGGGGGAGGCGGCGGAGGCGGCGGCGGCGGGAGGGGCCGCGGGCGGGGCGGGTTCGGGTATAATCGCCGCGAGGAGGAGAGGGAAAGGAATGTCGCGACATTTGGCGAGCCGGGCGGCGTGGGGCTGTTGGGGCCCGGCGCGTATGTTGGCGGGTGGGGTGGATATGGGGGTGGGGGACGGCGTGGAGGCGGGCGGAGGCGGGGGCCGCAGCAGGCTCCGCGCCCACAGCAGCAGCAGCAGCAGGAGCAGTAGTGTGCGTTAACTTGTATCGATGCTGTATTGACCTCGGTGAAATCATACTTACGTGCTTGTCCGGTCTTTCGATGTTGCGTCTTCCTCCTAATCCACCTTTTGATACTCTGCAGTAATCTATTCGACGTCGCTGCCGACCCTACAACACTCGTACAGTCAACTACGAGTACTCGGTATTTTGTACCCGCTCGCGATGCTCCCCGACAACCCGTATAACCTTCAGCACCAGCTCATCAAAGTCCGCCAGCCCAACTCTGCCCTCCGTCCTGCCCTCATACTTCTTTACCTCCCACCCCTCCTCCATCTCCTTAAGCCCCGCCCTCCACTCCTTAAGCACCGGCGCCATGCCGCGCAGCATCGGTGGGAGCACCGCACCCCGCAGATGCCCTCGACCGCTGCGTCGCAATCGTTCACGGAAGCCGCCCGCAGCTCGTGCCGCCACTACGCCTCTTCCACCGACTCGTCCATACGCGGGCGGTGCGCATGAAACAGCGCAGCCCACACCGCGGTGTGGAAGAACGCCCACAGGTCGTCTAATGAGGCCTGCACATAGTCTTGCAAGAGGTCGATGGCTCGCCGTCACTTCCTGGACATGAACTCGGTTGTGCCCGCCTGCCACCAGCCTCGCTCATACGCCGCCAGCCACCCTAAAGACAAATTAACAAAAATTACGGCTCTGTTGTCTATCGCACCTGTAGGATAGATTTGCACAGATCCCATGCGCTCTCACACCGTTCCAGGGACATGCCTTTTTCCGCCATAGCGCAGACAATCATCGGTCGACTGTCGGGGCTGGCAGAGGGGTCGTTGGCTCGTGAGAGAGTCTGATGTTGGGTCAACCTTTCGTTCTCCTCGAGCTCAATCACAGACGAGACCGGGCACCCGCTCCTGAAGCACGCCTGAAACCAGGTGTGCGTGGTGGGAAGGCCGAAGCGGCCGGAACACGCGGATGCCATCGTCATTTCGTTCAGCGGTCCGGGGCCAGAGGGGATGCGGATAACCCAGTTCGTCGGCGACGAAGGGTTGGTGGGGCTATTGGGTGTTGTGGAGGAGGGCGAGTCTGCATTTGAGAGGGCGACACTATCTTCGGGATCGAAGGCGGCTCCAAGGGCGCGGAACTCGGGGGGAACGCACGACGCGACCTCCTCGTCGTGACACTTGATCCGTCGGATCCCTGTGGTGATTTGTGAGAAAACTCGAGATGGAAGAAGACAGGCAGTCGGGGCGTACTGCTACATACGTGAAAGTGGGGTGGCAGGAGCTCGGAGCACCGGCGAGTCTGAACTTTCAGAGCCTTGAAGAAAGGTCAGACTGAACGCGAGCGCAGACAAGACTTACTAGAGGACTGCGAGAACGACGGCGTAGAGAGTTTCTGCAGCTCGGATGATAACGCACTCTCCGGGGGTGGAGACCAGCAAATGGTGCCGTTGAGTCGCGGTGTCGGCCGACACGCCAAGCCGAGCTTTGAGAACAAGTGTACCACGCTCTCAGCAGCTCAGAGTATGAGACAGTATGGCCACGCGATGAGCAATAACATCAAGAGCCTTGTTCCCGTACAGCGCAAGGTAGCAGCCATCGGTGCAAGCCGGGAATCCCGCGTCTTCGGCGTCCTGCCAGAGCAAGTTGGACCATAGCATGTTCAATACGTCTTTGCGGCCGGAGGCAGATCGCAGACCGCACGTCCGGCTTGCAGCGAGGCCGGCGTTGTAAAAAATGAGCACACGAAACTCGCGAGCGGCCGGGTTATAGCCGAAGGCAAGCCTGAATGCGCGCTCGAGAGTGGCGCTAAGGAGAGCACGGGCGTAGGCTGACCTTCCGCATGATATCGGCTCAGCAGTTATGTACCCCCAACCGGGATTTCAATTCGCGGATTTCCCGCATCCGAGAAGCCCCCAACAGCAGGGGAAGGGTTTGGGGATGGAGCTCCTCTTCGCGGAACGACGCCGGGTTGAGCGGAGCTGCTGAATCGATTCTGTCTGCAGTAGCCTTCTCGTTGCAGTGGTCCAGCACTTGGGATACCAGGGTTCCTCCCGGACCTTGAGTACGATTCGCGCACTTGCCGACCGTGGGGTGTTCCTGCGCAAGACGGTCGTAGGCTTTGTCGATGGCCCGCACACAGCCATTCAAAAAATCTCACAGCGGGTCCTAACTCAGTGACTCTGCCCCAGGGAGTGGCGGCGAGAACGAAGAAGGCGTCTGAATCTGGTCGAGAACAGTCGCCACCACCGCCTCGCCTCGTTGACAAGGCAAAAGCGGTGGTCAAGAAAAGGATAAATAGGCTCTCTGTACCCACTGGCGAGTAAGCCTCTAGTATGCAGTACGCTGGCTTGAGGCGCTTGGGGGAAAGCATCTTCCCGATAATGTCTTGGAAACTGCGAGATGTGGCTTTCAAGCTCGTCGGCCATGACCTTCTTCAGCGCCGACTGGAAAGGTGCCGTCTTGGCTGAGTTCTAGCTCAACCTTGCAGCTCCAGAGAGACGAATGAAATTTTGGCCATGACCATGTCGTGTCGATCAAGCGTCGATCAGGCCCGGCTAGCGCGGACCGCTCACTTCCGTTGAACCAAAGTTAAATCTCCAATGAACCACTCGACTCCACCTCAACGTGAACCCATCCACAATCTTGCGAACCTTAGTATTATGGAGCCGCGTATGTACGCAGCTGGGATTCGAATAAAATTCATTTAAAAAGTCCTCTGGTTCAGTCCATCCAAGCTCTCTAGATACCTGCTCCAGTCTTGCCAACTGCCGAACAGAATAAAATCACAAAAAGCCATAGCAAAACAAAATCCAACGCACCTATCACTCGAAGGGATGTCGAACGGCATTGGATTTGGGGTGAGCTGGATGTTTTCAACCCCGCCCGTTATTCCGTCCTGTTGCGGATTGAGAGAGAAAATTGAATCTGAACCAAGAATCAGCACACGCCCGAACCTCGCCGCCGCAACCAGGAAAGTTACCCAGCGCAGGTTCAACCCCGAACAAAAGTTCAGGTTCCAGCAAATCGCGCTCCGAATCCAAATACGGCGGTACGGGATAGTGCAGTTCATTCGGTTCAACCTCGGGCCATACGGGCAAGCGCCCGAGTTCCTCTGTAAGAAGTGGCAATGAAAACAGCTGCTGTTCCGCTTCCTGAATTGAATGATCTGAGGAACCACCAATCGACAGGCTCAGGGAGTCATCCGGGACGTAGGGAGACGCTGAGACTGGGATCTCTTCTTCCACTTCTCGCGGACGTTTCAGCCACTGCTTGCCGATATTGAGCATCGCAGAAATAATATCGCAATCTCTGCCTGCTGTTCGCCATCTACCGTTTCCTTGTCAAACACTCCGATAGACCTTAACTCTTGGACTCACCGCCGTTCATACAGACGAAGAACCCGCACACAATTCTGAGTGTCTGCCGTGGCGCGCGCGAAATCATCCGGAGTTCGAGGTTTGCGCCCTCCGACGACTGCCCAGACATTGACGAGCAGTACAACCGCAGAATCGAACAATGCCGTCTATCTGGCCGTCAGTCGATTCAAGACGGTCCAAGTACAAATATCTCTCACCAAGAGACCGGGATAGTGCAAAAGTCCGCGACCACGTCGCGCTTGCACATCCAAGACGTGTCCACACGACCGCGCTGCGTTTGCACAAATAGCGAGCGAGGGGAATTGGGTTGTCTAGAGAACGTAGGCCAAACTGGATGGAAGGAAAGAAGTTGAACGTACGCTTGAGATCGACTCCTTCCCGGGAGCCGGGATGAATGGGCGGTGTATAAGGATTTGCGCTGCGGAGAGAGATTGGCCAGAGGCCCGGAGAGCACGAATGACTTGCCGTGATAATACGTGGTATATCTGAGACGTAAGTTTAATGGTGAGTGATAAACTGTCGAGTCGTAACGTACAGAACGGCAGACTGGTCGAGGAAAATCTATACCCGAAATGTGAGACGAATTCTCGCGAATGAAGACGGTCACTGTTACCTGATTTTGCTGATGAGGATTCCATCTCACTGTATGTATTGAAAATAAGAATCATCGTCTCCCGAGCTATGGACGCACAGTGTTCCGGGATGATATCAACCCATTTGTTAAGCTCAGAACTGTTCGTTGAGTTAGCACCATCTCGTAGGGAGGCGGGAACGTTTCAACTTACTCCAAATCTACCATCTCCTCGTGAAGACGCACTGGGCCATTGACGGGGGTACTGTGGAATAATGAAATTGAGAGATAATTCACGCAAAGTAATGTGATATTCACCACAGCCCGTTGAATGCGCCCGAAAATCACCATCAACTGCAGATACACAGGCATGAACGCGGCGGTGGATGGCTTCTCTGTCGGTTGCATCGCATTCGGTACTCCCCACCATTCCTCATCGCAGACGGTAGGAAAGTCAACATCAAAGCTGAAGTAAACATGAGCCAGGAATGACGATGAAATCAATCACGTACTCGAAGGGTTTCGTGATGCTCGGTCTTCCATTAAACGAGGACATCAATGTGTCCGCAACAACGAGAATCCAGAACACACGTCGATATAGCTCCGCCGCCAGAGGCTCCATTTTACGATATCCGCCGCGATGATGAGCTCCAGCACATTGGGCGAGACGAATGCCGAGGCCTGCTAGGATCCAACCCTCCTCCGGAATGGCCACGCCGGATGTAAATATTGCGCTCAGCTGGATGTAATCGTCGGTTTATGGTATAGTCCAAACGGAACGAAAATATTCGACGCACGCAGATAAGTTGAAGTTGGTACAAAGAAGTGCCACGCGAAAAGGGCGCACAGAAAGGTCTTGCCTGCCGGAACCATTTCCAACCGCAACTGTGTTCGGAATTCGTCCCCTCAATGAAAACTCTCGGGTCGTCCGAGTTCCGGCTCGCCAAGGAGCACACGGCTAATACCACAGCGCCGAATTCTCGATCGCGAAGATGCAGTCCATCCGATATGGATTGTTGGAAAGTCGGGAAATGCAAGATGCCGAGAATGGGGTTAATTTGTTCGAAATAAATCGTTACGAGGCTCTGCAGCAGATCATCTTCGGGAAAGACTTGACGGGGCGCCTCGAGAGTGAACACCTCCCACTGATATTTACATCAGCTTTAAAGAAATACCCACCAACTCGGACTTACCGGGGGCATGTTCCAGAATTCAGGCCGCTGAACGCCAACCACGCCGTTCATAAGCTTCATTGCTTTGATAAATTGCACGCCGCTCGAGAGTCCGTAAAATCGATCGGCCTTTTTGGAGACGGATAGAGACCGATCTGTTGAACTGTTTCGGGTATGCTGTTCTGTGTCCGTTGAAGTTGCACCCTCAGAGGCGTTTGGAGATAGCGACCCTTCCAGAGAACTTGGATTTGGAGAGGTTGCAGTAGGAACAAACGAGTGTAGTTGCGGAGGCGCGGCCAACCTTTCCTCTAAACTTCGAGCATACTCCGCGACCTCCACCAGGATTCGGTGATTGACATTGTGATCATGAGATGGCACGTAAACAATCGTGGTCGAAAGAATGGCGGCAACATGCTCCTGCCCGGTTTTCGGACTGTCGGGACTTGATAAAGATTTTCCTGCCCTTGTGCATTCGATGAATGCAGTTATGCAATTGGTGCATCGGTTGCCGGGCATTTCAGCGCTGTTACCTATTGAAATTCGTCGCCAGGAGCTCAAATACGTAGAAACGATATTAACTGACATCGTACTAGACTTGTTGATCAGTGAGTTGGCCATTCCGAGCAGGAATACACGCACCTTTCCTCTTTTTGCAGGCGTCACAAGATCCTTGCAACCTCCTTCGTTTGCCAGTTTGAGCCGGAGCCTCCATGCGTAGTCAAGAGCGATTTTACGCGATTCCCGGAGAGCTTTTGTACCCAGAAAAATCTGAGAAGATACGGTGCCGATCGGCGACGGCTGGCTTGGCCCGCAACCTGAACTTTTGTGATGTCGCGCAGCACCGCAGCAATCTTGGCGACGCAGCAGTCGAAAGTCGTGCACTGCCTGAGGATACGCGGTGAAGGCGATGACAGAGCTGAAAGCAGAAGAATGTTCGGCAATCACCCGCTCTGACTCATCGCTGACTACGAGATCTAACAACGCCAGAACCCGTAAAAGGAAATTATATATTGGGCTAGGTGCTCGACAGCCTTCGGCCATCTCCCTCCTTGGATTACGAGTAATGTCGGGGTTGTTGAGTCCCGGTTCATCCCGAATTTGAAATTCCCCAGAAAAAAGAGCTTAGGTAACCTAGTTGAAAAAGTAAGTGGGAGACGACATCAAAATTGCGGGAGGAGTTGATCAATGATGTCAGAAAGGGAGCGACGATCATTGTGATCGGATGATGGTCCGGAAACACGAAAGAAAGACACTGTCGAGATCAGGCCGCTGATGGGTTGAAAGTGGGAGCAAGGGTTGATGCAAGGGTTGAAAAGAAAGATACAGAAGTTGAGTGGACGGCAAGCGAACCAAATGGATTTCAAACGCAGTCATTGCGACGAAGCATCTGATTGACAGGAATTTGGAAATTCTCGGACATCGACCGAGAAAGGAAATAATTCAGCGCCCAGAAAAACCCGGAAACCTTATAAAGGGTTACGTTAGATTAGAAGTACTACTCGAAGTTGCATCAAGCGACCTGATACCATGATTTTGATTGATTCAATTTCAATCCACCAATTTCAATCGGCGAGAATACATATCTTCCGATGCAGCTCAGAGCTTGCTTGTGCACATAGTTTCGTTGCTCTTCCCTCGGGCGCTTTGCAATATTTACGTACATTCGATCTTTCGATAAACTGATACTTGCTTCCGATCATTCACCAGCACTAGAAAATAAACGAGCAGCTCGGAGGACAAGACAAGACGACGAGTCCCTGCATTCATTTCATGTTGCAGAACTGACTTTTCCATGCGATCCATGCAAGCGCGTATCATTTGGATCCTCCCGTACGTCGACTTTAAGGGAGGAACGATCTTGTTCTTGCTTCCCCAGTTTCGTAATTTTGAAGCAGAAAATGTATACATTTTGAAACCGCAAGCGTTATCGGCCAGCCGCGTCCGACCACGATTCAAGAACAGCCAAGATGGAACGTACATGCGAGGATACAAAACTATTCGACATCAGTCGGGAAAGGATTCGCGCAATATCGGCACAACACCGAGCTCGAACTTTTCACAATTCAACTCGGACGGGGTATGAAATTTTACTGGAGCTGTCGTGAAGTTGTTATCCGTGAGCACCCTCCGAATCAGTGAAGCAGTAGTTAAATCACGTACAGGAGGGCGCAGAAATGTGAACTCGGAAGTCGGAACCTAATTTACAAACGAAATTTCGGCCAGTGTCTGAAAGAAAGTAAATTCAGCTCAGCATCGTGCCAGCCTGAGCGTGATCTTACCTTCCGGAACACCTCAGGTACGGCCATCCCGATTTCCCATGCAAGATCTGATAATGAGTCCTGTGCAACGGCCAGGCCACTTGGGACAATTGGGCATGACTTTCAGAGTTGGCCCTGAAATATTGACCATGTCTTTCGAAACAGTTTTGATGTCTGGACAATGAGCCGCAGCTTCCGCCACGGTCCGTATGTGTTGTTGGAACCATGGCGCGGGTTTCAGAGCGTCGTACAGATTGTCGTCCGTGTCACGGATGACTCTGGCGCCGCAACCAACTCCGTGCCCTTCAGTATCCCACCATACACTGTTATAATTTAATTCCTCTGAATGCTCCATGTCCCCACACAGAACGGATTCGGCGAGCCGGCTAACCTGCTGGACGACATAATTCGAACACGAATAATGGAAGTCTTCGAGCTGGCGCAGCTGGTGTGCTGAGATAAATTTGAATTCCGGCACCGAAATGCGGGGAACGTAGCGAGGCAATTTCAGAGTCTCCATCGCCGCAGCCCTGGCCAGTTTCTGTAATCCTCGATGACAGGCAATGGCAAACACGCGGTGCGGCTGCTTCTCGAGAAACCTGGGTTCCTCCAGCAAACGCTCGAGCAGTTTCTGCCCGCCCTGAATCTGGTATTTTCCCGCCGCTTCATACGCCCCGTCGACGCCGTCGAGGTCGTTGAAGCCATAGCTGCTGGTGAAACGTGGATAGCACAAGGTAAGGAGTTTCTCGATGGTCTGGCTGGACTCGGGAAGATGGACGACTGGTTTTCCGTCTCTGATCAGGTTTGCATCCTCCCCCACAGGTTGAGGGAAAGCGAACATGTCTCGGAACACCAGGGATGCGAACGAGAGGACGGCCTTGTGCACGAAGAAGTCGACGAGGTCTGAGGATCGGAGAATCAAATCGGAAGGGACTTCTCGGTCTGACGACGGGGAAAAAGGATCGCTAGCATCGCGAATGGTCGGAGCCTCCGACATGGACGTGGTTGAGAAGAGATGTGTTGTTCGATCAATTGATCGCCAAACTATTCGCTTGAACGCCACACGACTTGACGACTATGTTGCAAAGCCACACAAACGTAGAACGCAAATTCGACGTACCAAGAACGAAACCCACGATTAAAATCTTGAAATTTGATCCTTCCTGGGCGGAAAAGGCGGAAGATTTCATCTCTGAACTCGCACAAAGTATTCGCTTCAAGTTGTGGTGTCGCTGTTCGATAGGCAGGGTTTACATCGCGCAGAAATTTTATGGCCTGTCGCAGTATTAGGATCAACACGAATCAGTACGGAAAAGTGTCTTACCTCCCGTGTGATATTCACAGGGCCCCAGAACTGGACCTCAAAATTCTGTCGCGCATCTTTGTCCGGTGTCGCCTCAATCTCAGCCAGAATCCCGTAGCCGGCATTGTTCACCACCACGTCGAGGCGCCCAAAGTGTGTCCGCGCTGCGTCAAACACAGTCTTGATCTCCGCAACCTTGGTGACGTCGAGCCGGTGCACTAGAAGCTGCGTGGGCGAGTGTGCCACTTCGAGATCCATGAGTTTTTCAGGAGCACGCAAGGTCGCGATGACGCGCTCGCCCGCAGCGAGGATCGCTTTAACGAGGGCAAGCCCCAGCCCACTAGAGGCTCCTGTAACTAAAGAAGTGTTAGATCGTGTTGAGGAAATTTTGAAAAATAAATATTACCTAGCCACACGCGGGTATTATCGAGCGACATGGATGTAACTTAAAACAGGGAAGGTACAAAGGAGATCCTTTTATATAAAAAAAGTCGCCCATCGGCCGGCGCATCGGGAAAGTTGGACTTGTAACCCCGAGACATCCATGGGACAGTCGCAGATTTGGAGGACCCAAAGAGTCTTTTCGATTCGGATTTATTTCAGTGCCGGTGGAAGAGAGCCATGTGCGATCATTTCTGCTACGAGAAGATTGACCGCCGTAGTCGACGCGTCGCATCGGCTCATATAACGCGTCGCCCTTCGGCCAGCACATCGACTATTGTAATCCCCGTGTGTCAAGACACCGCGCTGCAAATTCGACGCATCGCATCGGCTCATATAACGCGTCACCCTTCGGCCAGCACATCGACTATTGTAATCCCCGTGTGTCAAGACACCGCACTGCAAAGTCGACGCGTCGCCCTCGGTTTGAATAAATCGACGCGTCGGCCTCCGGCCGGCACATCGACTCCTGTAATCCTCGTATGTGCACGGCGCTACATAGTCGAGGCGTCGCCCTCGCCCCGAGAGAGTCGACGCGTGGCTCTTCGGCCGGTTGCACATCAAGCCTAGTCAAGGACCTTGGTATTAGTAATTCCCAGTTCTAACTTCTTGGTGATGGTCGAGGACCAAACAAGCTTACTTGAATGTGCATTCAATTCTTTTGTGATCCAGCGGAAACACCCCCGTCCAACCGTTATCTCTACTCCTCGCCTACCTCGACAGAGTTGACACTGGGAGACTGAAAACTTGAAGCGGAGATTTTTAAGCGTAGAATGTGGAGATAATAATGGTTGCCAAATTCCTATGGCGCTTCTGGTCAAGCCCGAATAATAGATCAAAATGAGTTCGTACCGACAGAGAGGCTTTTAGCTATCCATCTGCTTCTGAGCCAACGACCAAATATCCTCACCAGCGCGAACGCACTTGTCCCAGAATTTTGATTCTGCGTGAAACGGAGCTGTGCAGTAGAACATGATGATCGACCTGGCGCTTCCAGACGAAGCAAAAGCCGATCGAGCGAGAGCGCAAAACGCGGATCTGTTTTAGATAACTCGATGGGTGGTCAGGATTCACTGCTCCCCAGGGCAGCGGCCGTGAAGACCCCGATGCCATTGCAAGATGTGGGAGATGTGCGACGGGGAAGTCGAGCTCATAGTGATACTGCGCGAGATGCAAGTGTGCGGGGTTATGGAGAAAGGTGGTACCATGCTGGGCTTCGAGAATACGGGACCACTGGGAATAATCCACAGTATGTGACCATAGACGCCATCAGCGTGAGCCGAAGCGATGCGCATGTGGCCGAGAAAATGGGTTCGGTAGGCTGCAAAAAGCTTCCAATGCCCCACATTGCACGCCAGTGCTTCGAAATTCGTGGACGCCATAAGGATATCGGGAATGAGGAGACTTTCCGGATGACAGCCCGAGTTTGTTGCAATCCACAGTGTTCGCGCAATGCTTGCTTTGCTCGCCAAGGAAGAGGACAACACAAATTGGTTGAAGGATAATTGGTTGAAGGATACCGAACCCCGCTTCGTGTGTGTCGAGATATCTGAAATGCGAGTACGCAAAACGATCTCCGAAATCCATGGGGACGCAATCCCGAGAACCGAATACGTGGCCGGAGATGAAGACGCGGCCAATACCAGAATACTGATGAAGAGTTCCGCTGGAAGGTCCACCAGAGACGTTTCATGCCGCACCTGAGCCGCCAGAATTTGGTGATATAGCAAGTAGCGGCAGAAATAGGCGTATGTTACGGAGGTGGATCCCGTGGATGAGTTTGTGTTCACAAGCATTTCGTAGCCAAAATCATCCGAATCTGCTGCTTGGTTGGTGGATTCCGTATGTTACAGAGAATAAAGAGCACCATAAAATGGTAGCATAGCAAGAGACTCGCATGTTGATGCCAAGTTGCCACCGGCAATTACCGAGACCATAAGCGGATACGAAGTTGAATACGCCGAACCAGCAAACAAGCATCAGGAAAATGTCTACGGGCCGTAGTTGCCCGGTCAATTACGTAGATCAATATAGCTGCCATAGCTGCCATAGCTTGGCCGGGCATTATATAGTGCCCTGTAGGCAACATAGTTCCCTGCCCCAACTATGTTGTACTATATTGTTCTGCACGACAACTATGAAGAACTACATTGTTCTGCGCAAGAACTTTGAAGGGCTATTTCCACCTATTTCCGTGGTCACGATAACAGTCTACATTAGTACATTGACAAAATGATCACCCACCAGTAATTTCCGTGTTCCTCATATATGTACTTCTTTGAATAGTATTAAAGCAGAGGCTCTTCGCATGCAGGAAGACAAGATGAGCTGCACATTTTAGAGGGGCATCACACGGTGCACATTGAGAATATTTGCGACAGGGAGCTAAAGGTAAATTGAGGCTGTATTCTCAGGGGAGGCGCGTGGGCAGGTTGGGCTTCGAGATTCGAGGATACATGTACAGTCACCGGCGGCAACGCAAGCTGTGGGTGCGAGAAAGAGAAATTACCGCAAGTCATTCAAACTCCGCTCCATCAATGGCGTGATTGATGGATCACGGGATGGTTGGTTGATGCCACGTCGCATCCTTCTTGTCTCTTTCCCCCATCTTCGCTTTCCCCACCATCGCCCCGCTCGCTCTCGCCATTCCTCGGGCCCCGCCGGTGCCATCCCACATTCTACCATTTAGACTCTTCGTGTTCTCCGCCTCTGACCATGCAAGATACCACTCCAAGACCGCAATCGCCACGCAAAATTCTTGTGTCAAGTCTAAAGTCCCTGCCTCCTATCTCCTGGCCGAGCTCGAGCCTCTTGTGTCATGCTTGTCTGTTTTGTGTCTCTCCCTCAAGCTTCTCAGCTCTCTCTTGCGCTGTCGATGGATGAAACAGGAAGCGCACTGCCCGTTGACGTTGACTTTGCGATTCGCGATTTGCGCCGTCATCGAAGAAGAGTCGGATGTGATTGCGTTTTATTTATTGCACAGTTATCACACTTTGTGGGCTTTGGTGCGTTTATTTTTTCTTCTTGCACACCTATTTGGAGGCTGATATGTTGTAGTGTAGGGCCGGCATTCCTGATGTCTACGCGGCGGATTGTCCGGGGATTTATGTGCGTACCATCTCCTTCATTTTCTTCTACCTCCGCTATTCCTCATTCACTGTCGGTATTACCAGTTCGGCACCAACATCGCGCGCAACGGCTCCAACTACGCCAACGCATACTTCGAGATCCCTGCTATACGGACGTACACCATCGAGGCCGGCGTGGCGGCCAGTGCGAGCGCGAGCGCGACGCCGCAGACGATGGGGTCGGCAAGCGGGAGCGTTGCTGCGGGCGGGGCGAATCAGACGCAGGTGATGATGACGGGTGGGGCGGGGCGCACCATTCATGTATCTCTTGTTCGTATATGTTCGTGTATGTAATGTAGCGTCAATATGATTTGTTTCCAACAATATTTGTGACCATGAAGAGCTCGCCAACTAATCTGGGTGCGCAATATTCGAACCATGAAGCCTACATTGCGCTACATAGGCTATCTGACTACAGAACTATGAAACTATGTAGTGCTACAGAGCTGTCGCATGGTGCTACAGCGAGCTATATAATAGGGGGTTGTCGACAGCACTACGGTGACTACCTGAGCTACATAGGACTATGTATTCATCAGGATTTTTCCTGATGAACGCAGGAGACGGAAACTTTCAAGATAGTATCGTCAATTGAATACAACTTCAAGTACAAATTCCACATGTACAGCTGCAAGAAATACAAACAAAGCATCAATGCTCGCACATATTAAAACTGTGCTTCAACTCCCGTCCACGACCCCCAATGAACTGAGTACGCTCCTTCATGAGCTTCAATCTATAGTCCTCGGCTTCGGCGCGGCTCATGAGACCGTCGGAGAATCCCTCTTGGACCTTGATGGCGAGTTCCGACGGGAGTCGGGTGAAAGTGGAAGTCGGATCCTCCAACGCCTCGAACACCCAGTCGCTCTGCTGAGGCGGAATGTCGGTCGCGGACGGGATGGGGTCGATGGAGGGGTCGACAAGGAAGATGGCGATGATTTTCCTGTGCCCTGGTTTGGTCGGGTCGAGCAAGCGAAATGGAGAAACGCGGTGCTGGTAGATGTTGGGCCACGCGAGAGCACGCCCGGCAGACGTAACCTAAAAAGAATTCAGTTCACAACGTAAAGAATGGGTAGAAGACTTACCACGGATCCAAGATCCTGGTAGCAAGGAGTGTCCCTGAATCAAAGGGCAAAAGTTACTCAGAGGTCGTTCAAGACAACAAAGGTAGTCACTTGCCGTTTCAGTCCATACAAAATATCCATACACTTGTCGTCGTCTTGTTGGTGGTACACAGGAGCACCTGTAGTAACGCGGAAGGCGAGTTGAGACTCGGCGATATTTTCTTCGTCGTAGTACTACAAGAAATCGATCAAGAAATCGCAAAGGAAAAAAAGAGGGCTTACATATATCCCAGACGCGACAATCCGTTCATTGAGCATTCCTGAACAGAAATGATTCACTTTTGAAAACGGATTTGCAAGAATTCGAATTGTACCTTCTACGTGCCAGCTACCTCCCGGATATTTCGGATTGTCAACCGTCAAATGAATGTTTGCAAGCTTGACAATACACTGGATAGTTCTCCCACGGAGGGAGTACGGCGCAATAGTTTTTTCGAGCTCGCCTGTATATTCTTCAAAGGCTTCTGGCAAAAACTTGGCCGCCTTCTTGCGGGACACAGACAGTTCATCGGCTTTGACCCAGATGCACGGGACTGAGATCCCGCAATATTTGGCATTATATCCTGCCCACGTTCCATACGTCCGTCCAACCTTTATGCGCCCGGACCCAGGGGTGATATCGCGATAAAGGTCTTGCTTCTCGCCGTTAATCTGGCTGAGAACCCGTTCGAACAACGGCACAAAAGACGATATCACAGCTTCTACGACAGGATAAAGCGGCTTTTGTTTCGTCGGGTTAAGATTGTTTATATAGGATGAGGTCAACTTGACCGAGCCGTCAGTAGCGACGGAGAAATCGGAGGGGAGCCAGGAATATCGGCTAGATCTCGAATTCTCGGCGGTGATTTGACCGTCCTCGTCTGGCGGAGGCATCAAGGGTGTGAAATTGGAGTTATCACGAAACTGAGTTCGACCGTAGACGATGCAATAGAGAGATGGATGAACCAAGTCGAGGACTTGACCGTTGGAGCCGGGATGCCAGTCTTTCGATTCATCTGGGACGCTCTCAAGGCTAGCGACGGCAGTGCGTAGACGATCTGCCAGATCGGTCGGGATTAGACGATCTGAATACCATATGGCGTCGAATGGGCCACACTGAAAGCAAATTATTGATAACTCGACGATAGAACATCGCTCGTACCTCGATACCAGAGACTGGATCTGAGAGCCTGGCATATGCTGCTAGTTCAGTCAACACATAGTTTACCTGAATTGCATGAGAGCCTAATAGATAAACTATTGCGCTATCGATCTCACCATATTCGGCGTCAGTCGTTCTTCAACCGGTAAATCCGCCTGCTGGTCGAGGGCTTCCTTGCGCCACTTTTCGATGATAGAGGCATCGTCTATCTTACGCTGCCATTCAGGCTTGCTGCGAATAGCCCATGATAGAGCATACATCCGCAGCTCAGCTAGCTACGAGTGGCACCGCGAAGTTTGAGTCGAGTTGAAGACTCGATTTTTGCACACGTACCGTTCGAGGCTGCGGGCCCCAAGCAATTGGATCCCGCACCATGTAGGTCGCGACCGCATACGGAAAAAATGGAGAAGGGAACGTCCAAGAAGGTTTGGGGACTGGCCGCTCATTGGCTATCATGTTCTCGTAGTAGATGTCCTTATGTGCATCCCATGGATCCGACATTGCAGAGAAAGCGTCGAAGTCAACGAGACGGTAAGGAATCAAGGCGAAGAAAGAACGCGAACGGACAAAGCAGTGATGCCATCACCACGGTTATACTTACCGCAGCATTCAGATCTGACTGGGCCTCTCAGAAAATACTGACTACTTTAGCTTTCAAAAATCTGGAACGCGACTCGACTATCTAATTTCCAGACTCTTCCAGTTGTGCTAGTTCTAGAGGTCTCTTGAGGCGAACCGTGGAGATAGTTCGCATGGCATGACCTCCAAAATCCTTACGTCGGCGATTCCCTTACCCAGCGCGTCTTCTCGCGCCTTCCGCACCACTCTCGCACGTCTGGTCTCTCCCCTGCGCCGTGTGCGACCCCGGGTACCCTTCTTTGAGCTAGCTATCCACCGCATACCGACACTCGCGCTCTATCGAAATCTTCTGCGGCACGCGCCAGACGATAATGTGCGTCTGTTTTCTTCATCGAGTGCATCCGTTATGCTCACTCCTCCTTATTCAAGAGTAGATTCGTACCCGCGTGCGATATCTTTTTCGAAAACACCAGCATGCAACTGGGACCGAAAAAACGAGACTAGAGTTGCTGAAGGGATATAAGGTCGGCCTATTGCGCAAGAATCAAAGGAACCATCCTGACCGCGACTGATTAGTGGCTCGAGGCATTTAAAAAGGCGTCCGAAGGGAACGAGAAACAACACGCCATCCTCGCCCGCTATTCGCGGCTCATCGCTGCGAAGGTAGAGAAGGAACACTGGAAGCGGCTTGTCCGTGCAGAAGTGGTATGTTTCGCCTCCGGGCCTTCCATCCAGATGGACCTTAACTAAAGCCACGAGACAGGCATGGCAGGCGCGCCTACGCTCACGGCCCATCCTGACAGGCACACTCATCAAGCCCACGCTGTATAACCCCCCACTGCCGCGCATGAAGCCCCAACCACCAGCCATCTCGCAGATCATCTTGGCGCGTATGCGGACCCGCATTCGGCGCGTGGCGCGCGCCGAGCAGCTCGAAGAAGACATGAAAGACCTCCGGCGGGAGGCGGCGTTCGAGGATGATATTGCCCGCGTCGCTGGCGGTCGCTTCTTCGAGCGGGTGTACTCCGGCGAGGCGCAGTCCGAATGGTGTATGTTCCTCCTGACTCTTCCTTTATCCTTTACATTTACTGATGCGCTCCTGACCCGACAGTGCGCCCTCTGCGAGCAGCGCGCGCAGAACTAGAGGTGCTGCTGGACCGCGACATCGCGCGCTCGCAGATGCCCGTGTCGCCCGCGCTGGCGGCGACGCTGCGTGCCGCGCGCCGCGAGAAGGTCGCCAACAAGACGCGAGAGCGGATGCGCGAGCGGCGGGGGGAGATCCTACGATGCACGGTCAAGCGCGCGCGACAGGGACCGCCTGCGCACGTCCTCGTGCGGATGACGGCGGCGGAGCGGCGCGCGGATCAGATCATCCGTGGTGTCGGGGAGGCGGGATACGTGGGGATGATCAAGCGCCGGATGGGCATGAAGTTGCGTGATGGGGGCAAGGCGCTGGCGAGGGAGAATGGGACAGATCTCGAGGGGGAGAGGTTAGAGAAGCTGAGGGAGATGGAGACAGAGTATTGGATTGAAAAGAACAAGCGTATGAGACAGAGATCAAATATACAATGACGCCTGCCCGAATCTCACCCCTACTCGGTGTACGCCTGCGGCGTACTGCACAGCACCGGCTCCTTCCACGCTTGAATGTCGCTCAGAACTCTGCTAATACTTCCACAACCCTGTTCAATCAGTCTAATTTGCGCTGTTATGCTCTGCTTGGAAACAGGATCCTGCCGCTGGAACCTCAGAGATCCTTGACCTAGACTTTGGAGGCGCGCTTCAAGATTGAATGCTGCTGCAGGAACGTCCCGCGTGCGGGCTCACTGAGGGGTGCCGCCCATGAGTACTGAAGAGCCCAGTGTCCATCATGAGGCGTCGGTAGCAAATGGATAGTTTCTCCGACTCGAAAGAGAAACCGTATTCAGCTTCGGAGTCGTGGTATTTGTCTGCAAGTTATGAGTGCTGAGGCCGCGCAGCTGAGCTTCAGGGCGCGGCATAAGCAGAAGAACGAGCACTCGAAGAACGAGGGACAGATTGCGGATTGAGAATTCTGGCGCCAAAATGGCGGCCTAAATGTCCTGAAACAGCCAAGGATCCCACCCAGCCTATCAATTCGTCTGAGGAGTTCCGGAAGGAGGAAAACGAGGCGAGCTGGAGGTTTGTTGAGACCCTGACGATGTACAACAGGTTGATGCTGCGAGGCGCGCCGACCCGAGTTCGGGGTCGTCTCACACGGACGGGCACATCGCAAATATAACACAAAGTGCGTTTAATTCATTGTACATCTTGCGGTGATACACTATGGGAGAAATCTAAATGGCTGCGAGAATCAGATAGACAGACGCGTCGGATGGATTATTCCTTCACCAATTCGAGCTTCTTAAAACTCCTCGTAAGTGAGGATCTGCGTCTCTTTGGCAGGGTCAGTTAAGGGGCGGACTTTGAGCATGAACTGCTTTAAGTAAGGGTTCTCGAAGTGGGTTTTAAGGGCCTACAGATAGATAAAAGGTGAGCGAACGCCTTTGATTTGGAACAAAATAATCACCGCCTCGTCCTCGTACCGCTCGACGATGGACCACGCGGTGGAATCCTTCGGGTCCTGCATGATGAACCAGTTGAGGGTGCCGGGGTCCTTCAGGTAAGTTTCTTTCGCCGTCTTGAGGGTTGCTCTCATCTGATCATCTGCCTCTTTCGTTGGGAGGGTCCAGAAGTGCACGATAATGGATTGGACCATGGCAGATTGTGGAGGTGAAAGGTGAACGATTACCATTTGTTTTTTGGCTTATTATATACCTTGTTCATGCTGTCGCAGCAGCTTACCGGTATGCCCGACTGCCCGACCGTAGAATCGGAAGCGGAGTTGGAAGTGGACTCGGCCTGACTGAACCTCTGATTGTCAGTCGCCGGGTTTGTCCGGACCATGAATAATCTTCCCCGGGCCGGTCGTTCGACTCGTTCGCTTCAACATTCTTCTGCCTTGAAAGGTTTACGAGGGCCACCTGCTATGGAACTATGGATCGATATGCTGGCTTCCCTCGTTCACATGGTGCTCTGGTGCTTGGAAACGGCCAAGTGGCCAAACGGGAACTCGGAGCCCCACATACCGTGCTATAGGCACGGTAGACGCATTCCCTCGAGAGGTTATTATTATCGGCTGGTCGGGTTTCCAAGTCCATAGCCTCAATTTAGCGGGTGGAGGCGAACGACCATGTCGGCCCGGAAGCCGTGGACACCGCCTGAGGGCCCCACGGTGGAAGGGGAAAAGGAGGCAGACGTCCCAAACCTCTCTCGCTCAAGTATCCGTATCCGCCATACAACGCTCCTCAAAACAAAACAAAAAACAAAAAACAAAAAAGGGCAGGGGGGGGTGGAGGTGCCGCAAGAGTTTGCTGCTTGGTTCAATTTGGGGTCTTATTCTCTTCTTGAATTTAAACGACGCCGGCTGGATATGCTCTCGTTTCTGTGCGGAATGCTCTCCGATCAAACTTTTTACCCCTCTTTGTACGAATGTCTGTGGAACGGAAGTCTCTGGGCTATTGCAATTCGAGATGGCACCGAGTTAAATTAACTTAAATGCGACCCGTTGGCAGTTCCATCCTGCGTATGGTTTTCGTTGGCATGAATCATTTGCGAAGCCGATCGGAGCCTTGTTTTGACTTCAAGCTGTGAGTTTGTGAACTCTGTCTGCAATTTCCCTATCCTTCTTCAGCGTCGTTTGCGTGTGGTGACGATACAACGCGTCCTGGTTCTGCGTTTTCCCAGTTCTGGGCGCAATTGTGATATTCAAGGTCTGTTTTTTGTTACCTCATCCATACCCGAATCCACCCTGCCCTCCATCTAGCATCTCGGACGCGTGAATTTGTGTTTTTACTCCCATCGTCGCGTTCGCTGGATCGACTCTGTTCACACGTGCAGCCGATCGAGGAGAAATGGTTTGTTTGTATCGCATTCCTCTCTTGCCTCTTGCCTTTACCATCAACATGAATACGTCTTCCGCTCTCGCCCCTCCCTCCGCTCCTGCCTCTCCACCTGATCCTGCCATGGATGCTCTTGCCCTTTGTTTCGCTGGGCTCTCGTTTAAGAAGAATAGCCGCGACCCCGACGACGATGATGACGACGAACAGGCCGGCAAAAAGCTGAGAGCGGGCTCGCACTCCAGCCCCGTCTCCGTCCTGCTCTTGCCGCCCCGCCGCGTCCTCCCTCTCACCCCGCAAGGTCCAGTGACCATTACAGTTACCGACGCCGTGATCTGCGTACGGTCGACTCTCACTGCCTACCGGCAGAAGGAACTCGAGGAGTGGAATGCTCTCTGCGACATGGCTAAGAGCTCCGAAAGCCAGCACGCGCGTCGTCCGCCGCCCGCTCACATCGTCGTCAAGGAACTCGTCGCCGCCGTCAAGCCCGCCCTCACCGCGACCGCGCAGAAGGAGTTGGTAGCCTGGAACGCCCGGTGCCTCAAGAGTCGGTCCCACTTGAGCGAGCACGCTCCCTGCTACGGCCCCGTCCTCATCATCATCCCCGAGAGTCGGGAGGAATACGCCGACCGCATGTACTGGAACGCCAAATGTAACGACTCGCACCTCAGTCGCCATGCCCCAGACCGCAAAGACTCGCTCGAAGCGGCAGCCTCTGCGACTACAGGCGGCTCCCCCATCTCGCTCAAGGCGGCGCCCGCACTCGATGCACCCAGGAGCGCCATGGCCGAAGGCAAGCAGCGCGTGTCCGTATTTGACACCATCGCCGCCAACGCCGCCTCCAGTCGGAGCGTTGGCTCCTCGACCGTTGATGGATCGTCTTGCATCTCGCCTAGCGCGACGTCGGCTCTCGATGCTTCCAAGGGCGCCACGGCCGAGGGCAAGCAGCGCGTGACCATTACAGTTACCTACGCCGTGATCTGCGTACGGCCGACTCTCACCGCCTACCGGCAGAAGGAACTCGAGGAGTGGAATGCTCTCTGCGACATGGCTAAGAGCTCCGAAAGCCAGCATGCGCGTCGTCCGCCGCCCGCTCACATCGTCGTCAAGGAACTCGTCGTCGCCGTCAAGCCCGCCCTCACCGCGAACGCGCAGAAGGAGTTGGTAGCCTGGAACGCCCGGTGCCTCAAGAGTCGGTCGCACCTCAGTGAACACGCTCCCCGCTATGGCCCTGCCACCGTCATCATCCCCGAGAGCCGCGAAGAGTACGCCGACCGCATGTCCTGGAACGCCGAGTGCTGGGTCTCCCATCTGAGTCGCCATGCCCCAGAACGCGAAGACTTGCTCGAAACGGCAGCCTCTCTGACTACGGACAGCTCCTCCATCTCGCTCAAGGCGGCGCCCGCGCTCGATGCACCCAAGAGCGCCATGGCCGAAGACAAGCAGCGCGTGTCCGTCTTTGACATCATCGCCGCCAACGCCGCCTCTAGTCAGAGCGTTGGCTCCTCGACCGTCGATGGATCGTCTCGCATCTCGCCTAGCGCGACGTTGGAGAGCGAGCCGCGCGTGTCCGTTTTCGATACCATCGCCGCCAACGCCGCCTCCAGATGCAACGTGGGCTCCTCGAGCGTGGACGACCTATCCCTCGTCTCGCTTAGCGCGACATCGGCTCCTCCCAATGGCGCCGCGACTCACTGGCGAGGTTTCCTGCGTCCCTCCGTCTTCAATATCGGCGCCTCCAACTCCGTCTTCACCGCCAGTGTTGGCTCGAGCACCGCGATCCAAGGCCAGCAGCGCGCGTCCGTGTTCAACACCGCCGCCGCCAACACAGCTCTCAGCACCGCCGCCGCCTTCAACACTTTGTCGGTGCTCAAGGACATAACGAACACCGGCGCACGCAGTCGCAATAAAGGCAAGGGCAAGAGCAAGGCCATCGACGGCGGTATTTCCGACGTCTTCGACGACTTGGCCTCGACACTCCAGAGCGCTGGCGGCAACAACATCGGCGGGAGCCCGCGTGGCGGTGGTGCCCACTGGACGAAGAAGTATGGCGGGAGGGCCAAAGCGTCGCCTCGTTGCTGTATTTACTCGGTACGTGAATCATCTTTCCTCTGGCGCGCGTGCTCACATCCTTCCTCGCCGTCTAGACTTGACTTGATCTTATTGTGCGTTCACTCTGATCTCGTTCTCCCGTTCGTTTACTCACATCGGTGTGCAGGCTTGATTTGACAACACACCCTAGCCGACCACAAGTGCTTGTTTCTACCCCGAGGAACCTGTATACCACAACGCGCACCGCCGCTCTCTGCTCGGCTCCGTCTTCTTTTCCCTTGCCTGCTGCGGATTCCATACCCCAAGGCCCGCTCGTATACCCGCGCACCGTCGCTCTCCGGCTCAACACAGCTACTCTACTTGGTCCGCATGTCGACCTTATACCCCGAGGCTGCTGCCCTCAAGTGCCATAGAGGTGTGATATACTTTTTTTCTTGTCTGTGGTGCTGATTCAGTCTTCAGATCTAGACTGCTTCATTTTTACACATAGATGAGAAGTTGGGAAACGATCTTGCTTGATTTGGTATGTTTTGCGCCTTCGTATCACGACCCGCGTACTAATGCATACATGCGCAGGGGACGTGCCGGGCTCATGATACGTCTGGGTACGAGGACGTGGTGCTTGATTGCTTGATTGCTGGACTTGAAGTACGTCGCTGCTCTCCTTCGTTTCCGTTGTCGGTGCTAACTTAAATCTAGAAATTGCTTGATGTGGCTCTTACTCCGACACCCATCCCCTCCCTCCCCTTCGCGGTCCTCCTCCCCCACCGCGGACTCCTTTCTGTTGGCGTGCTTGCGTCTTTCGAGGCGCGCCCATGCCGCCACTGTCTTTACTGGGAACCTTAGACGCGACTTCCGGCTTCTGCACGCACCCACCACTGTCTCTACGTGGACCACCCTCTCCGACGCGATTCCTACCCCCCGGCTCAGGCCCCTTTACCGGCACGACATCCGGTTCCCTCCGCGCGGCCACCACTGTCTCTACTAGGTCCTACCTCTAGATCTCCGACGCGACTCCCACTCCCACTCCCACTCAGTCTCATCGTCCACACACGCTCTAGAATGCCTATAACCCCGCCGTCTTTACGACACACAACCTATACGTTATTTGCATGTTTATTTCCTCTCGTCCCTACAACAGCGTCTCACCTGTTTCGTCTTCAGATTGGATACCAGAACCGCGACTTGTATTATCAGCCCCAAACAATACTAGCATCCGCCCATCAACTATCCGTATGTCCAACTTCTCGCTAACTCCGCCGCACTGACATTCTTACTGTAGCTTTGTATCAATAGCTCCTCGCCCGACCTCAATCGCTGCGGCTACTCTTGCCTTGCTGCTCGCCCTTGTTTCTCGCTTTTAGTGCTTTGGTTTCTGTCTTTACTTTCCTGTTTTTTCCATGCTTGTGTTCGCTTTCGCCTGCTTGTTCTCCCTCGCGCTAGTTTTGCTCCCGATATTTGGTAAGCCGTCATATCTCTTTCTCGCATTACATGCTGAGCCTGTGCTTACAGTTCTCGTCGCTGTTCTCTTGGAGCCTTTCCGTTTTTGATATTAGATTCTGGCAATGCTCTGGCCTCGGTTCCGATGTCGGCATGCACTGGTCGACGCTCGAATAACTCAATGTCTCGCAACCCCTGGCTGTGACTTTATCGCATTGGTATGTTTATTTGCCTGCGCTGTCGCTCCTTGTCTGACGATATGTTCGTTGCAGACTTGGACCGACCAAGCGCTGGCTCGCTCTTCTCCTCGGCTGGTCCTTGCGCCCTACTACCTCAAGGCGCCTTTACCGAATGTACCGACCGACCTGGCGTCAGGGCTCTCAGCACTCGCAACCATTCGACCCGTTTCGTCTCCATTTGACACCTAGGCTCGATTCTCGAACATACCGACCCGGATAACAGCAAGTTTGCAAAGGATTCAAGTCGGCCTCCGAGTCGTCTCCTCGCACCGCCAGAAGCACCAAATATCGATCTGGGCTGCATCGAGCATGACGTTTTTCTCGAGAGAGAGCTGGCATCTCGACGCGGTACGGAGGCACAGGCAACGAACGACTTGAAGTCACAACAGATAACTTCTTTACACTTTGCAAATTTAGACAATTCAGACAACACAAAGCGGGACGTTGGAAGCAGCTGTATTATGGCGGGGAACATGATGTTAAGGGCAGATGCAAAAAAAACCCGACCAGTCTAATTGTGGATTCTTATGATTCTGGCACCGAACTCGCGGTCCCACATGTGCTGGAGCAGTCAGCTCATCGGTTCGTCGGAGCAGCGAAGGAAGAAAGCGAGGTCTCGCACATGAATGGCGATCAAACGCAGACGCTTCCCCCAAGACACACACTGGCGCGACCCGGATTTGCGGAGACCCTGTCGATCACGACGTGCAGTAGTTGGTGCGTGTGACGCGGGGCGCGCCGAACCGAGCTTTCGGCGGCTGCATTCGCCGTCTCATTCATGCGATGATACAGTGTACTACAGAGAGACATCTAGCTGCCGAGAGAATCAGATAGACATCGGGGAGAGAACGAATTATTCATTTACTAGTTTGCGGTGCCGGCTACTCTCAAAGTTCCTCGAAAATGAGGATCTGCGTCTCCTTGGCGGAGTCGGTTATGGGCCCGACGTCGGCCATGAACTTCTTGTAGTACGGGTTGGCGAAGTGGGCGTTGAAGGCCTACATGAATGGTGAGCCAACGGCCAATGCCTTGCTCGGGGAACGCAAGAGAAATGACACGTACAGCTTCGTCCTGGTACCGCTCGACGATGGACCACGCGGTGGAGTCCTTCGGGTCCTGCATGACGAGCCAGTCGAGGGTGCCGGCGTCCTTCAGGTAGGTTGCTTTCGCCTCCTTGAGGATGGCTTTCATCTGGTCTTCGGCCTCCTTCTTGGGCAGGGTCCAGAAGTGCACGATGATGGTTTTGACCATGATAGATTGTGGTATGGTGGTGGAGGTTGAAGGTAAGAGGGGATTGATACCGGCTTAAATAGTCGGTCATCCCCGGACTCGGGGACATTCACAAGGGCTCAGTAATCGGGCCGGACGAGGATCAGACAACGAGTAATTGTTTCATGTCCATGACCAATGGAAATCGCTTGGCCTTCTGGGTTGCTGAAATGTAACTTGGTAGGCTCAACTAGAACGGCTTGACGAGAGTGGGAACGCGGTAAAGATGGGCTTGAAACAATGTCGAAGCGAGAAACGGGGGAGTTTTCGGGTCTTGGTGCCATGAGAAGACTCGTCGACTTGAAGACCTGCATAACAGCGTCTCGTCCTTAGCATGATGCACGCGGTCTTGATAAGGTTTCGTTGCCTTTGATCCCAGTCGAGTTATAGACCGTAGTACGCGCGCAGTATTAGATCCTATTGGATGTGAAGAGGTGGATCATCGCCTGCGACACTGGCAGCAAGAGCAGTTTGAAATGTCCTTGATCGCGTGCTGCCTCAACGCTCGTGATGCGAGCCCAAGGCAGACGCGGTATGGTGCAGGTTGGTACATGATAAAACCAAAGGTCAAATGCGGAATACATAAGCGCGCGTCGGCAAAGGGTGACATGACAGTCACATTGATCCAGCTTTTTTCGTCTCCAAAACTTTTCTCTTCCTCCCTCCATCTCCTCCTCCTCCCCCCCTCCTCCCCCCTTCCCTTCTCCTCCTTCCACAATGGGCAAAGACAAGTCTGCCGCCAAAGTCGAGAAGGCCGCCGCCAAGGTTGCGAAGAAGGCTGAAAAGTCCGCAAAGAAGGCAGACAAAGTCGTTAAAAGCCCTGCAAAGGCGGTCGCTTCAGCAGACGTTATTGCAAAGGCCGTATGTGGCCCTTATTCTATCTTGTATTATGTCTAAATCTTCTGCAGAAGAAGGCCACCAAGCCTGCTGCTGTGCCCAAACCCGCCGCCAAGAAGGCAAGTTTTTTTTTAATCGTCTTGTAATCAAATGTCTAATTAACCTCGTACGCAGGCCGGCTCCGACTCGGACAGCTCCGAGTCAGACTCTGAGGACGAGAAGCCCAAA
The DNA here is from genome assembly GCA_029378375.1 of Mycena olivaceomarginata. Taxonomy (NCBI): domain Eukaryota; kingdom Fungi; phylum Basidiomycota; class Agaricomycetes; order Agaricales; family Mycenaceae; genus Mycena; species Mycena olivaceomarginata. The sequence goes on from JARKIC010000548.1 coordinate 94,394, forward strand.
GCCGCGCAGGTAAAGGCGGCCGCAGTCAAGCCCGCCGCCGAGTCTTCCGACGACAGCGACAGCGACGACGAGCCTGCACCCCCGCCCAAAAAAGCCGCCGCTGCCCCCACCCCCTCCAAAAAAGCCGCAACCCCCGCCAAAAAGGCTGCCCCCGCACCCGCAAAAAAAGCAGACTCTTCTTCAGAAGACTCCTCGTCCGAGGACGAGGCACCGAAACCTGCCGCCAAGAAGGCCGCCGCACCTGCACCCGTTAAAAAGACCGCCGACTCGTCGGATTCGGACTCGTCTGACGACGAGAAGCCGGCACCGAAGGCTGCTGCCCCCGCGGCCAAGGCCGTCGCCAAAAAGCCCGATACTTCTTCATCAGAAGAGTCGGACTCTGACGACGAGATGCCGGCAGCGAAGGCCGCTGCGCCTGCTGCCAAGGCTGCCGCCGCCGACTCGAGCGACAGCTCTGACGACTCTGACTCTGACGAGGAGATGCCCGACGCATCGGCGCCCGCCGTCAACGGTTTGTTTTTTTCGCGTTATCATCTCGTACCCACGCTCATCACCCCCCAGGCAAGCGCAAAGCCCCCACAGACGACGCCGCGCCCACCAAAAAGGTCAAGCTCGCCAACGGCGACGCCGCCCCCGTCGCGGCTGCCGAAGGCGAAGAAGAGATAAAATCCATCTTTGTCGGCAAGCTCTCGTGGAACGTCGACAACGACCGGCTCGCCGCCGAATTCGCCTCGTGCGGCGAAGTCGTCTCCGCGACCGTCGCCATGGACCGCTCCACGGGCCAGTCGCGCGGCTTCGGGCACGTGCATTTCACCACCACCGCCGCCGTCGAGGAGGCGCTCAAGCTGAACGGCACCGAGATCGACGGGCGCGCGGTCAACATCGACTACGGGCGGCCCGCCGGGGACAAGGCGAAGCAGCGCGAGAACCGCGCCAAGGCGTTCGGCGACGAGGCGAGCCCGCCCAGCGCGACGCTCTTTGTCGGCAACCTGTCCTTCGGCGTGACCGAGGACACGGTGTGGAGCTTCTTCAGCGAGCTCGGGGGCGCAGTCAAGAGCGTGCGGCTGCCGACGGACCGCGAGACGGGGCGGCCCAAGGGGTTCGGGTACGTCGAGTTTGAGGACGTCGAGGGCGCGACGAAGGCGTACGAGGCGGGCAACGGGCAGGAGATCGAGGGGCGCTCGATACGGCTGGATTACTCGCAGCCGCGGGACGCGAGCGGGGGCGGCGGGGGCGGACGTGGTGGGTTTGGCGGCGACCGGGGTGGACGCGGGCGGGGCGGCTTCGGCGGCGATCGGGGCGGGCGGGGAGGCGGGCGCGGGGGCTTTGGTGACCGGGGCGGGCGTGGAGGCGGCCGGGGGCGCGGGGGCTTTGGGGACCGGGGCGGACGGGGCGGAGGGCGTGGTGCACCCCGGGGAGGCGCGCGGACTGGTGGTGTCGTGCCGTTTGCGGGCAAGAAGATCACATTTGATTAGAGAGAGTCTCTGCTGCGTTTTTTGGATATGCGTTATATGTCCCGGATCCTAGCTATCCCATGCCCTGCTATGCATAATACAGCTGCTTACGACGACGACGAATATTCTGAATCTGAACTTGTCGATTCTATCTATGTTCTCTTTGGTGCCGCGTCCAGGGTTGCAACGACGTCCATCAAGGCAGTCACAACCGTTTCGTGACCTCGAGGCTCGAGCTCTGCACAAAATGTGAAACAGAACGAGTCCTCGATGAGCTCTGAAGAATACCAGCTCCTCCGGTCCTCCATTCTACTCGCCACAGTCTTTGCGGCCGCCAAACAACTTGAGGATCCTCAACCCACCACGGTAAACTTGCACGATGTCTATGGCTGGCAGCGGATGGAGAGTAGTAAGAGCGCGAAGCGAGTGCGCGCCGCGCTCACGCATTGGGCTACTACGCTAACGCGCGGCGGAACCGATGACAGACTGCTCGCTGTTGTGGTTGGCGAGTTCAGCGCGGCCGGACTTGAGACCCTGGTGGTGAGGAGGTCAGACTCACAACCATCCCTTGATTCGTTGGGTTAAGAAGACTTCTTGCAGCTCGCCCTCGTCTTCACAACTGGATGCGCGGGATGTTCATGCACACAACCCGACAGATGCTGATTTATCGGCCCTGGAAAGCACGCTGTATGCCATCTCCCTGTCCGTCCGCTGAACTGTAATGTTTACACTACGCGTAGCGTCTCCTTTCTGGACAAAGACCACAAGTTCGCGAAGGACATCGACAGGGCTCGCACCACCCCGTTCAATAAATACGCAGGCGAAGTTCTGGCGGCAATCCAGATCGCTTCCCGTCTGCGCCCTGCATACCCCGGAATAGGACACGCTCTTCAGGGCTATGTTGTGGTTCACTGCCTGCCCAAGCTCACCCTGCGAGTCTCGAGCTTCGCTTGCCTCTTCCCCGACCTCTACCCTAAGCTCGCCAACGCCTGGGCTCCTTCTCCCGATGAATTCAGCGCAGATGTCAAGATCACTGCCCCTCCCGACCTTCTCACCGCTGCCTTCCGATCCAGCGATCCAGCGCCGCTCACAGCAGCCAACGCCGCCGCCTGGTGGAGGCTTCTCTGCCAGGTTGCCCATCTCCTCGTCAGATTCGTCAAGGGCGCAGCTACCGAACCCAATATCGCAGAAATCGTCCACGCGTGCACTCTGCTCCAAGACCTGGTCAAGTTTGCCCCGTCCAGTCTCTGGGCATCTCATTCGCTGGATCTGTGTCAGTGCCGTCGCATTGACCTTCTACCGCCCTGATCCCAGCTACAGTGCTCATCCCGAAAGTCAACGAAGGAAGCGAGGAGAGGGAGAAGATAGAAGACGAGGAGATGCGAGACGGAAACGTTACAGACGCCGCGGACACCCTGTTGGGTACTTCACCAGATATCCGTCCCACCACCGTGAAGACTAACTAACTCGCACTCCAGACGCCCGACCGCACTCCCGCCAGTTCCTGCGCGCAACCGAGTCTCTCTGCGCCTGGGTCACCGCTCCATGGCATCTCATGGATCTCCCCATCGCCAAGAAAGGCGTGCTCGTCAAAGTCCACGTCGTCGACCTGCCCCGAGCACCGATAACGAGTGTCACGCCGGACGTCCTTGCGGCTCGTTGGGCAAAAGTCGGGAGGTGGTCGGATGAGGTTACTGAGCATGTTCGCAACACGCTCACGACGCAGCCAGAGCTTCTTGACGTGACAAAGGGTGCCACCCACTGCGAAGCCGCCCTGCTTGCCTCCCTCGCCCGACATGCGCCACAGGAGACGTTCGCGTCCGAGAAAACCACAGAGCCCGACGTTACATCGCGGAAGACGACGAGAACACGCCCATCGGTCACCCCGTGTGAGCGGAATCCCACAACGCAGGAGCCCCTGGTCCTCGAGGCTCTCTTTGAGCATCTACATCTGACTGTACGCCCGTGTTGTTATGCTATCCTTTCCGTCCTATCTAACGCATTCAAGAGCGACACCGAGCTCCCCCTCCCTATCGGCGTCGCAAAAAAGTGCTGCCCAGCCTGCGCCATCCTCGCCGACACCATCCCCAAGGACAGGAGAAATCTGGTGCTCGACCTCCCGGGGAGCCACGCGCGCTGGCTCGCATGGGCACCCCCGGAGTGGCTTCCCGAGCATATCTTGCGCGAGCTCGAAGTGAAGCTGGTGCAGGCGTTAACGGGGATGCTTAACCAGGGGCGGCCCTCATCGCCAACGTCTCCAGATAGCCCTTCATTAGAAGACTGCGACGACATTCTTGCCATGACCACTCTGGGTCTGTCAAGTACATAGATATGCGATTCGCTTTTTATGTCGTTCAAGGAGTATCGTTCGTTCCATGTCGTCCCCTCTAAGGCACGTACATAGCAAACAGTCGTTCTTGCGCCAGCCGCCGCCTAGCCGCCCGGCCAGATTATACGCACGGCTGCATCTCAGCCGACTCGTCCAAGGCGGCCTATACAAAAACCACATGAGCTCCCATCCCGACCTGTGACTGTTTCTTTTGGTTTCCGCCAATAAAAAGTCGAGATCTGGCCTTTTCCCTTGGGAGCAACGATTTGAAGACGAAAAGACATGTATCATTCAATACTCTATCTACGTCTCCCTCCTCTCTTTGTACCCGCACAATCCAGCACTCCACTTGGCCATTTGCCTGCAAAAACCTGTGCCTTCGTGCTGTGTCGGGATGCCAGCTCTCGAGAAAAACGTATCCGACTGGGTGGGATTGCAACGAAACGAGCCCGCTTTCGTCGATTGCCAGATCGGTATTTGGTGGGTTTGTCGGTGCGAGGAGACGAGACGCGCTTGAATCCTTTGGGTTCCAGTTGACGCCAGGTCGGTCGGTACATTCGGTAAAGGCGCCTTGGGGTAGTAGAGCGCAAGGACCAGCCGAGGAGAAGAGCGAGCCAGCGCTTGGTCGGTCGAAGTCTGCAACGAACATATCGTCAGACAAGGAGCGACAGCGCAGGTAAAGAAACATACCAGTTCACACCATACCAATGCGATAAAGTCACAGCCAGGGGTTGCGAGACATTGAGTTATTCGAGCGTCGACCAGTGCATGCCGACATCGGAACCAAGGCCAGAGCATTGCCAGAATCTAATATCAAAAACGGAAAGGCTCCAAGAGAACAGCGACGAGAACTGTAAGCACAGGCTCAGCATGTAATGCGAGAAAGAGATATGACGGCTTACCAAATATCGGGAGCAAAACTAGCGCGAGTGAAAACAAGCAGGGCGAAAGCGAACACGAGCATGGAAAAAGCAGGAATGCAAAGACAGAAACCAAAGCACTAAAAGCGAGAAACAAGGGCGAGCAGCAAGGCAAGAGTAGCAGCAGCGATTGAGGTCGGGCGAGGAGCTATTGATACAAAGCTACAGTAAGAATGTCAGTGCGGCGGAGTTAGCGAGAGGTTGAACATACGGATAGTTGATGCTAGTATTGTTTGGGGCTGATAATACAAGTCGCGGTTCTGGTATCCAATCTGAAGACGAAACAGGTGAGACGCTGTTGTAGGGACGAGAGGAAATAAACATGCAAATAACGTATAGGTTGTGTGTCGTAGAGACGGTGGGGTTATAGGCATTCTAGCGCGTGTGTGGATGATGAGACTGAGTGGGAGTGGGAGTCGCGTCGGAGAGGTAGGACCTAGTAGAGACAGTGGTGGCCGCGCGGAGGGAACCGGATGTCGTGCCGGTAAAGTGGCCTGAGCCGGGGGGTAGGAATCGCGTCGGAGAGGGTGGTCCACGTAGAGACAGTGGTGGGTGCGTGCAGAAGCCGGAAGTCGCATCTAAGGTTCCCAGTAAAGACAGTGGCGGCATGGGCGCGCCTCGAAAGACGCAAGCACGCCAACAGAAAGGAGTCCGCGGTGGGGGAGGAGGACCGCGAAGGGGAGGGAGGGGATGGGTGTCGGAGTAAGAGCCACATCAAGCAATTTCTAGATTTAAGTTAGCACCGACAACGGAAACGAAGGAGAGCAGCGACATACTTCAAGTCCAGCAATCAAGCAATCAAGCACCACGTCCTCGTACCCAGGCGTATCATGAGCCCGGCACGTCCCCTGCGCATGTATGCATTAGTACGCGGGTCGTGATACGAAGGCGCAAAACATACCACCAAATCAAGCAAGATCGTTTCCCAACTTCTCATCGATGTGTAAAAATGAAGCAGTCTAGATCTGAAGACTGAATCAGCACCACAGGCAAGAAAAAAAGTATATCACACCTCTATGGCACTTGAGGGCAGCAGCCTCGGGGTATAAGGTCGACATGCGGACCAAGTAGAGTAGCTGTGTTGAGCCGGAGAGCGACGGTGCGCGGGTATACGAGCGGGCCTTGGGGTATGGAATCCGCAGCGGGCAAGGGAAAAGAAGACGGAGCCGAGCAGAGAGCGGCGGTGCGCGTTGTGGTATACAGGTTCCTCGGGGTAGAAACAAGCACTTGTAGTCGGCTAGGGCGTGTTGTCAAATCAAGCCTGCACACCGATGTGAGTAAACGAACGGGAGAACAAGATCAGAGTGAACGCACAATAAGATCAAGTCAAGTCTAGACGGCGAGGAAGGATGTGAGCACGCACGCCAGAGGAAAGATGATTCACGTACCGAGTAAATACAGTAACGAGGCGACGCTTTAGCCCTCCCGCCATACTTCTTCGTCCGGTGGGCACCACCGCCACGCGAGCTCCCGCCGATGTTGTTGACGCCAGCGCTCTCGAGTGTCGAGGCCAAGTCGTCGAAGACGTCGGAAATACCGCCGTCGATGGCCTTGCTCTTGCCCTTGCCTTTATTGCGACTGCGTGCGCCGGTGTTCGTTATGTCCTTGAGCACCGACAAAGTGTTGAAGGCGGCGGCGGTGCTGAGAGCTGCGTTGGCGGCGGCGGTGTTGAACACGGACGCGCGCTGCTGGCCTTGGGTCGCGGTGCTCGAGCCAACACTGGCGGTGAAGACGGAGTTGGAGGCGCCGATATTGAAGACGGAGGGACGCATGAAACCTCGCCAGTGAGCCGCGGCGCCATTGGGAGGAGCCGATGTCGCGCTAAGCGAGACGAGAGATAGGTCGTCCACGCTCGAGGAGCCCACGTTGCATCTGGAGGCGGCGTTGGCGGCGATGGTATCGAAAACGGACACGCGCGGCTCGCTCTCCAACGTCGCGCTAGGCGAGATGCGAGACGATCCATCAACGGTCGAGGAGCCAATGCTCCGACTGGAGGCGGCGTTGGCGGCGATGGTGTCAAATACGGACACGCGCTGCTTGTCTTCGGCCGTGGTGCTCTTGGGTGCATCGAACGCGGGCGCCGCCTTGAGCGAGATGGAGGAGCTGTCCGTAGTCAGAGAGGCTGCCGTTTCGAGCAAGTCTTCGCGTTCTGGGGCATGGCATCTCAGATGGGAGTCCCAGCACTTGGCGTTCCAGGACATGCGGTCGGCGTACTCTTCGCCTTCGCGGCTCTCGGGGATGATGACGGTGGCAGGGCCATAGCGGGGAGCGTGTTCACTGAGGTGTGACCTGCTCTTGAGGCACCGGGCGTTCCAGGCTACCAACTCCTTCTGCGCGTTCGCGGTGAGGGCGGGCTTGACGGCGACGACGAGTTCCTTGACGACGATGTGAGCGGGCGGCGGACGACGCGCATGCTGGCTTTCGGAGCTCTTAGCCATGTCGCACAGAGCATTCCACTCCTCGAGTTCCTTCTGCCGGTAGGCGGTGAGAGTCGGCCGCACGCAGATCACGGCGTAGGTAACTGTAATGGTCACGCGCTGCTTGCCCTCGGCCGTGGCGCCCTTGGAAGCATCGAGAGCCGACGTCGCGCTAGGCGAGATGCAAGACGATCCATCAACGGTCGAGGAGCCAACGCTCTGACTGGAGGCGGCGTTGGCGGCGATGATGTCAAGGACGGACACGCGCTGCTTGTCTTCGGCCATGGCGCTCTTGGGTGCATCGAGTGCGGGCGCCGCCTTGAGCGAGATGGGGGAGCCGCCTGTAGTCGAAGAGGCTGCCGCTTCGAGCGAGTCTTTGCGGTCTGGGGCATGGCGACTGAGGTGCGAGTCGTTACATTTGGCGTTCCAGTACATGCGGTCGGCGTATTCCTCCCGACTCTCGGGGATGATGATGAGGACGGGGCCGTAGCAGGGAGCGTGCTCGCTCAAGTGGGACCGACTCTTGAGGCACCGGGCGTTCCAGGCTACCAACTCCTTCTGCGCGTTCGCGGTGAGGGCGGGCTTGACGGCGACGACGATTTCCTTGACGACGATGTGAGCGGGCGGCGGGCGAGGCGCGTGCTGGCTTTCGGAGCTCTTAGCCATGTCGCAGAGAGCATTCCACTCCTCGAGTTCCTTCTGCCGGTAGACGGTGAGAGTCGGCCGTACGCAGATCACGGCGTAGGTAACTGTAATGGTCACTGGACCTTGCGAGGTGGGAGGGAGGACGCGGCGGGGCGGCAAGAGTAGGATGGAGACAGGGCTTGAGTGCGAGCCCGCTCTCAGCTTTTTGACGGCCTGTTCGTCGTCATCATCGTCGTCGGGGGTCGCGGCTATTCTTCTTAAACGAGAGCCCAGCGAAACAAAGGGCAAGAGCATCCATGGCAGGATCAGGCGGGGAGGCAGGAGCGGAGGGAGGGGCGAGAGCGGAAGACGTATTCATGTTGATGGTAAAGGCAAGAGGCAAGAGAGGAATGCGATACAAACAAACCATTTCTCCTCGATCGGCTGCACGTGCGAACAGAGTCGATCCAGCGAACGCGACGATGGGAGTAAAAACACACATTCGCGCGTCTGAGATGCTAGATGGAGGGCAGGGTGGATTCGGGTATGGATTAAGTAAAAAAAAAAACAGACCTCGAATATCACAATTGCATCCAGAACTGGGAAAACGCAGAACCAGGACGCGTTGTATCGTCACCACGGGTATGTCGGAAACATCCGAAATATCGTCAGCTCGGGAAAAAACGCGAAGAGGGTTCACAGGCTTGCCGTTCTAAGTCAAAACAAGGCTCTGATCGGCTTCGCAAACGATTTATGCCAAAAAAAAACCACACGCAGGATAGAACTGCCAAAGAGTCGGTCATTTAAATCGATTCAACGCGGTGCCGTGTTCTCCGTTTACATCATATTTAAACCATGAAAGGACTGAAATTCTCACTTGCCATCTTTCTCCAGATGATCCAGCGCTTTCAGAATCGGATAAATATCACCTAGAACGTAGTTTATCTGTACCGCAATATGTTTTCCCTCCACGCACTCGCTGTTGTCATCCCCTTCTTTCTTCAAGGTACGGTGAAATGTTTGTCTGGTCGATATTGACGCCTGACACACCCAAGCCTTTAGTCAATTCACTCAAGTATGCGACCCTGGCAATGGACTTTGCTTCAACCAGGCCTTTGTAATTTCTCCACCTTACATTCATCTTTAGTTCTCATGTCTCATTAGGACGAAGCCACCAAGTCTACCTTCGGCTTCACACTCCCGACCAAAGGCACCTTCTCCGATGACTTTATTGCCAAAGTTATAACACCGTTACCGTATGGATTCGTTGGCTTTGGAATAGGGAACACAAGCGAAATCCCTCAGTAAATGCCCATGCTATCCGATATGGCGCGGTATAGTTCACGGGTTGCATTACAGGTTGAGCATCGATGGATTGATGACCCAGTTTACCAGGTAGCTTTGAGAACTTCTTCCTTATTTACCATGTTGAAATTAGGCTCCCAGTCCTGGTCCTATTGGAGCTCTGCAGACTGCCATGCTTGTCCAGCAGACGGCACTTTCGTTCGTAGCATTCATAATCCTCAGCGGCATTTAATTAAATAATTTTTTCCCAGGGCGGATGGAACACAGCTGGTCCCGACTCCGTCAGGCGGGCGTGTCACTGTTTCAAAGCTGTCAACCTGGAATGATACTTGGGCAACCTTCGTTTTCCGGTGCCAAAACTGCTCTCAGGCGGTTCCGGTTGATGATAATTTCAATATTGTGGTCTTCCAGTCCTACGAGCTTCCGATTTATGCAACTCCGGACGCCTTGAACGCGACAGTCAATACAGCTGCGGCAGAAATCAGCGGTTTCACCATCAACAATATCTCGGCACTCACCAGCACAAATTACGCGTCCTATTTGAATGCAGCAGGTTTTGTGTAGGACCATTGCACCGTATGTAAAGCACTCAAAGCCGCTGTCAGAAGTTGGGTTTCAGTCTGATGTTTGATAAATAGAACCTAGTTGGAATTACGCTGAAAGTCTTGAGAACACCGCTAAAGTTGAAACGGTGCGATACAGCAAGAAATCGAGCGCGGGTGACAATATCACATGTTCGCGTTCTCTGAAGTTGACACGGAGTTTGAATTTGAATCTACACTTGTGGTGTCAGACTCAGAGGGCGGAGAGATATATTGAGACACATTTAATAACACTACACTTGTTCTGAGATGAGGAGAGAGAAGTAACATCTATGCATGTTGAAATAGCGATTGAAGTTGTGCCAAGACTCGAAATTTCCTTTTTTGGCTGCTGGCGTTGAGTAGGGGCTTTTCCATTGAGAGTGGGTTTCTAAAGCTATTATAATGGGTTCGCTCTACGTAACATTTCTTCTGATACACCATTCTTCATCCTTCCGGCTAGCCAATATATCGGAAGCGTATGCTCGCACCTCAGCAGCATTCGGGTGGTGTATTTCCATCGCCGTCGACGCCCACCGCCATGCCTTCTCTTCATCGCCCAGCATGATATATGCGCGCATCAGACGCGTGTAATAGACCAGTCGAAGGCCTAGAATGCCGGACCCGTCTTCTTCCATCAAATTAAGGATGTGTTCGCTGCGGCTGGTGATATGATCATCTGGGAGTGAGGGATCAGAGAGCCATGCAGCGAACTCGGGATCGCTCTCCCCCGACTCATCTACTCGATGCTCGGATAGCTTGACCAGATCCTGCATTAGAAAACGACGAAATGTGTCGCTCTTGGCCGACTCGTCGTCTGGAAGAGAGCACGAGGGACAAGCACACTTGAAGTCGTATATCTGATAGAGCTGCTCCATCCTCTCGGAGCGTGGTTCAAGAATATTTCGGTAAGGGCGAAATAATTCTTCCCCTTTGGAGATTCGGGTATTGGAGTGGATCAAGACGGTGAAGGAGGCAGGGTCCCAAGTCGACTCCACATTTGGAGTACAGCTACGAAAAACGGTAGGATAAGTAGCAGAGGATATTGCCCGAATTTCCGACGTACCTGTGATTTATGCGGGAAACGTCTCGGCAAACGACACTGTGAGGGCCTGAGTATGGGCCAGGAAGTGGTTCTGATACGGGAATCGAATTTTGAGACATAATCTGCCATATCGAATTATCCGAACTGAAGAGACGATAGAAATCTGTCTGTTCGCTCCTGGAGAGGCGCTCGGCCACAACGAGTCCCAAAGCCTCGGACCCCATCGGTAAGAGAGGGGTCGGGTCTGCGCCAAAGTTGTCGGGCGTGTTCGAGAAAGCCATGAGGAATGGTCGCTCCACCATAATGGCCTCGCCACATTCAATGTCTTCCTGAGCAAAAACACCAGTCCCTGCGACACTGCTGGGACCCAAGAAGTACATGCCAGGTCTAGATGGAACCGAGGGAGGGCTCGGTTGGAACTTCTCCGCTAGCAAAGCCGCCTTCGTCTCTCCCCAGAGGAGACATGAGGTGGAGGGCTCTTTGGGGCTAGGAAAGACAGGAAACCGAGCGAATTCGAGGGTGTAGGTGCCATTTGGTACTGTAATCTCTGCGACCAGATCATGGAGGGGGTTGTGGTAGAGCTGAAGTCTGTAACCATCAGAGCCGTGCTCTTGGCTGTACTTTCGACTTGTTGGAAAGTGAGTGGGGACCTGAGTCGAGGTAATTGAGCGTGATACACGGAGCCGGAATGTGGTCCGGAGCAGCGAACTCGGCTTTAAATAAGTGAGTCAATGTAAGCCGTAAAATTTCGACTGTGTTTGAACCAACCAAATTCTTCTTCAGGCTACAGCGTCGCCGTGAAAGTAACCAAGATACTTGCCAGCGCTCTTGAAGCGACTCGGACTTCCTCTTTCGGCCTGCGGAGTTCCGAGCTCGATAAGCGCGGCGAGCGCTCAAACCAGGTTCTTGGAGCTCGGATTTCTCCGCGTTTACTTTAAAAAAGGCGATTGAAGCCTTCAAGACTTTCAAGTACCCAAGCGGGCGATCCGATTTGTTTGCTGTCTGGCCGAGAAATTTGGACAAGCCTGTTGGAAGCCGTCTATTCAAACCGAAGAGGGCCGCGTTCTTCTGCGACTCGGCGAGACTCCGCGCCAGTATCAAGGCGAAACGTTGCTGGGAGAGAGGCGGTGCGGTGTACGTTGACCGGCCGGGTAACTCAAAACCCCGAACCGGTTTCTCTTTCTGACTTTCCACTTCCACCATGGTTTTCACTCTCGTCGTGCACCTCTTCACCCAGCCAGGGAAGGAAGCCCAGATGAAAAGCGAGCTCGTCAAAGCCTCACAAGCCTATTCCAAGGACAAGGGCACCTTAGCCTGGTTCGTAATGCAGGACGCGAAGGAACCTACGAAATGGGTAATTGTCGAGCGGTATGAGGCGCAAAGCGTAAAGTCTTCGAGTTCTCTGCGCCTTTCTATCGGCTGATAGCTATATTATTTTCCAGGACACCAAAACCCACGTCGCGAACCCGTACTACAAGTTATTCCCAAAGCTTGTCGGGCCCTTGCTCGATCCCAAGAAGCCAATGCAGATCACTGCTTACAACGAACTCGAGACCGGTGACCGCGCGAAGTTGTAATCGTTATGGAATAAATTATTTGCTGCTACTATGAATATCTCTTTACCGAGACTTGGCGGTCATTAGCTCATATTGTCGGACGAGAAACTCAAGACCGTGTTGGCAAATGCGCCACTTGCTGCGCTTCAGAGCCCGTAAAGTCAAGAGTTTCAAGTTGAGACTGTAATCATGATGTATCGTCCACCAAAATCCTCCTCAACAGATCCCGCAACTCCTCAATCTCCTCGCCCCTCTCCGGCCTCAGTGGCGTCGTATTATCATCGTAGGCCCTCCCGCGCTCCTCCCCCGGCCGCCGCTTCGCCAAGTACCCCGCATGGAAGAAGCGCGGCACCCCCGCGTGGGGGGCCGCGCTCCCGTCACTAACGAGCAGGATCGCCGGGGTGGCGGTATCCAATCGCGATGCGGTACTATTCTCAAATTGCAATCCACCAGGGTGGCGCTCCCAGACGACAGAGTTGCCGATCCCGACGCGGGAGATACGCGGGTTGCACCGGAAGATGGAGGCAACGTCGGCTAGGGTAATATGATCGATGGTGGGATTCGGTGCGCCACACACTTGCGTCTCGGGCCGGGGGAAGAGGATGTGCACGTCCGTCAGCTTGGGGAAGCGCGCAAGGTGGGCCAGGAGGGCGGGCGAGAGCGGCTGGATCGAAGATAATCTTGAATAAGAGCACAAAGTAATGAAATGCACGTACATCAGCCTGCCCGTATTCCTTCCACGCCCACTCGAACCCAAACTGGCGCAACTTCGCTGTATCGCACGCGCCGAGCACATACCCCACCTCCGTGTCGTCCATCACCCCGAACCCCACCCGGAGGCTCTCCACCCTTCCCAGCACGTCCCGCAGCGCGGCCGCCCACACCGACTCCTGCTTATCCGTGTCCCAATCGGGGTGGTCGACTGTGTCCCAAAAGAACCGCAGCGCGGAGAACCGCGGCAGGAGCACCTGTTCGTCGACCCAGAGGGTAGTGAGGCTCTCGAGGGCGCCGAGGAACGGCGTAACGAGCCCGGGGAACTCGCGACTATACGTGGGCGAGGTATCTCCCCAGTTGAGGCGCTCGTTGGCGTTTTTATTGCTGTCCTTGATTTCCAAGTGCGCTAGGGCCGGGAAGGTCGTGTATGATATGCCCTCGAAGAGCCGGATGGTGTCGACGTGGAGGTAGAGGTTACTGGGATTATCATCAGCTAACTTAGCGGAAGGGTTCAGAGGATGGCTGGCTTACCACTGGTGGATTTCGAGAGAGAGCTCTGTTAGCAATGTCGAGTCGACTAAATGCAGAGGGGTGCCGCTGGAGCGCGGCTTACTTATGGTCAGGTCCCCCACGACGAGCTCCAGACGGCGCAGCGCGGGAATCTTGAGTGAGGGAAAGATGAAATCTGCCGACGCGCTCTGATTGGGTGAGCCAAAGCCGTCCCAGTCCTAGACTCCGTCGCCGTAGAGGACCATCCGCAGGCTGGACAGATGCTCGTACGTGGCTAAAATGTCCGCGTGCGAGACGAGATTGAGGAACATCGTCTGGGAAATGTGACACAGGTCTAGGGATGTGACGGAGGAACCGAGAGACGCGAGGAAGGGTTCGATACTGGGACGTATGGATCAGTATGCGAAGACGAGACACGGAGCGGCATTCGACGTACTCCCAGGAGTCGGGATCGGCCCAGAACTCTTCCAAAGATGTTGTGTAGTATCTTCTTGGGATAGTAACATCGACTGCCAAAGTTCGCAGCCGCCCACAGGTCGCCAGAGCGTCCACAGCGTCAGAAGAAAGCGCCAGGCCAGGTGTGTTGCGGTAATCGATTGATTCCAGCTGGTGCATTTTGCTGAATAGTACGGGAAGCCGTCGGTGGAATGCCTCGACATCAACATCCTCCTCGCTGTCGGCGATGGAGCCCCCCCTCGCTCTCTTGTGGCTCCTCTTCCTTATTAACATCCTCCTCGCCGTCGGCAGTGAAGCCTTCCTCGTTCTCTTGTGGATCTGCTTCCCAGTCTTTGTCTTCTGTCTCGTCTTCGTCGGCGTGCTTCACCCGTGTCGCATATTTATCATGCTCCACTAAGCACACAAGGTGGCGAATTGACTCTGCGACTCCAGCCTCATCCTGGTGCGAGGATAGAAGATAATCGAGGACCTGGTTGGACGCAGTAGCCGCGCGTGGGTCGTAGGTGTCCAGATATATCGGAAGTTCACAGAGACGGTGGAGAGCAACGAGGAAGAACGCGTGCGACTTGGGAATCGCTTTGAGGACTTCATAAACTGTGAGAGACTCGCAGACATGAGACAGAATGCGAGAAAAGACGTCCTGGTTCAGGAGAGTTGGCATTAGAAACAGAGAGTCGCATCTCGAGTCATCGGGATATGTAAACTTGAAGGCGGTGCGCGTAGCGGGCCGTCCCGGTAGGCCTGATGATATGCGACGGTTGCATCCTTTCGAGAAATGCAAAACTGGAAAGAGACCTGAGTCTGCGTGAGCTTGCGAGCAGCAGGTTGAAAGCAGGCAGACCGGATGCGCCGTACATCATTTGCTTGGTCATGCACCTGAACTTTGCTTCAAGTTAAACTTGTAAGTAATCTTGACGGCGCGTCCTCTCATCGCGTCTGTTCTCTTTCCTTCTGCTCTTATCAACGTGAATGAACACCAGCCAAAGATCAGCGATTACTCGGTGTACTACAGGTCAACTGCGCTCGCCGCTGTGGCGCTACCAGTACTAGGGATCACTGAAAAAGATCAAGATGGTTATCCTCTTTCCGAGATATATATACCTCTCCTCTTACCGCCACTCTACCTCGACCATGGCGGTGACACTGACCCGTATTCTTCGCCTGTGCTTTGCATCCATCTTCCTCTGGTTGTTCTTCCGGGCCTCACCCTACTATGCGAAGTTCAACATTGAAGACTCAACTGGTAGCAACTGTGGTGGGCAGGTCTAGGACAGCTTTTCATGGGAATCGGTGCGTGCTAGCCGAGGGTCTTTGGATTTATCTCACATTCCATAGATTGTGCCCACCGAACAACTCATTTGGACAAAATGCTACTCCGAAAATCAGTGCGCACGATTGAAGGCGAGAGATCTTATGCGCATGCGCTTTTCCGAGCTGATGTTTTCATCACTCCGCCTACGAGGTTCCTCTAGACTACTCGCAGCCTGATGGCGCCTCTGCTGCAATTGCGATGGTACGGGTACATTCGCGGGTTCCCCGCGACTCTCCAGACTACCACGGGCCGATACTTGTCAACCCCGGTGGTCCCGGCGGATCCGGAGTAGATTCAGTCTTGAAAGCGGGCTCGCTGCTCTCCACAATTCTTGGTCCCGGGTTCGATATCATAGGCTTTGATCCCCGAGGTATGCTTGAGATATATCTATATGCTAACGGTTTGGATTTACTTGAACGCCGCAGGCATTGCCCGATCCACAGTGGCAGGATTCCACACCTCGAGTCTCGTTCTTCGAAAGCCGAGCGGAGCGCGCCCTGTGGCCTGACTATGGCGATGATTCAATACTGTCGATGAATGCCTCTGACGACGCCCTAGCCCGTGCATGGGCTTCCGCCATTGTGCAAGGGCAATTAGCGGGCGAGCGCGACGACGGGAGTCTTCGCTTCATCAACACTAAAAATACCGCCCGCGACATGTTAAGAATAGTGCAAGCGCATGCCCTCGAAAAAATCCAATACTGGGGCTTTTCGTGCGTTGCATATTTAACTTCGGAAGATCCCACTTATCAGATATAACAGATATGGTAGCGTCTTGGGAGCTACTTTTGCCTCTATGTTTCTGGTATAATTATTATCCAAACGTTTCTGAGATTTTCTGAACACGCCCCCAGGAAAATGTCGGCCGGCTCGTAATCGACGGTGTCGCAGACTCTGAAAATTATTTCGCAAGTACGAGACTGGTTCTGGCTTCGTTCGATACATGTTGACGATGAACCAGCTGAATGGACCAGCAACCTCTTTGACACAGATAAAGTCTGGATGTCTTTCGTGGACGGTTGCGTCGCCGCTGGGCCTCAAGGGTATGCCTTCTTCGCCCCCACAGCCGCAGAGATCTTGGATAGCGTGGACAAAATATACGCCTCTCTCCGTGACCGGCCGATTCCCGTCTGGACTAACGGCTCCTACGGCGTCGTCGACTATTCCCTGCTCCGTCGCGCAATATTCAAATCCCTCTACACCCCCTATGCTCACTTCCCGATCTTGGCACGCGCCCTAGCCGAGCTATCCGTGGGCAACGGAACTACTCTGTTCAAAATGTTCGAGACACCTGCATTTCGGTGTTCTTGTGACCCTTCGGAACACCGATTTGACTCTGTCAAGGAGACAGAGTACGCTGTGCTTTGCAATGACGGCAAGTGCATCCCCCGGGACTACGACGAAGTTGTGGCCCACTACCACAATATGGGCCAAATTTCGCAGTGGGCCGATCAGTGGGAGCCGGTTCGGATGGCTTGCTTGCAAGTATCAGCCCATTTCGTACTCGATTTGGGCTTACTTGGATAATTTGTACAGGGCCTGGCCTGAGTTCCCGAAGACCAATTTTCAAGGTGTGTTCTCTGCTTGATTTCTCTCTGGTGTTTGAACACCAATTAGGTCCCTTTATTGCCAACACGAGCTTTCCCATTCTTTTGGTCGGAAACACTGCAGGTTCGTCAATCTGCACACTTCGTTCTTCGTGTCCAGTGAATCATAAATTTCGTTGCCCATTAGATTCAGTGACACCGCTGTGGGCGTACGTCTCGAATCCCCTGAACTACCGTCATCGCTGACATGCATACAACTCAAGCGCGAAGAAAATGTCGCAGGGCTTCACGGGCTCTGTTGTCCTAACCCAAGATTCGGCCGGGGTAGGATTTTCGCTCACCCTCAACTCGATCCTATTTCTCACAATACTTTAGCACTGCTCTGTCTCGGGTCCGTCGATCTGCACCCAGAAGCACATCAGGCAGTACTTCCTCGGCGGCACACTCCCGGAACCCGACACTGTGTGCCCCGTGACAACAACCCCGTTTCCTACTAGCGGAGTCTGCAACTGAGAAAGCACAGGCCTTCTTCGGCCTCTCTGCCGAAGATCGTAGCCTACTGGAAGCAGTTCATGAGCTCGCGATGAGATTTCAGCTTCGTTTCCCCGCTGGGCATGTTTAATTCAGTACCAATTGCAACGCGGTTTTCTTCAATGGTTCAAATTTAAATTGCTATGGACGAATGTCTACATCCGGCTTCGTCTTCCTGTGTTTATCCGGATTCGTCTAGTGAGTTCAATTTATCAATCTCATTGAACCGTGCGAAAGTCTCAATAGCTTTTGATCGCAATCTATCTTTGTTCATTTGCATTCCGTTGCCTGTATCCTTCCGAATCGTGAACCTGGTTCCCGCGTGGTGGCTAAACGGTGGCACTTCAGGTTGCGAATTACTGACAAAGGATACCAATCCGAGTCAGCCGAGCCCCGGCCTGTATTATGGTTGTTTGTTTTCGACCATGGCACCGTGACGACCTCCCGGTATTCCCGTATGTTCCTCATTGGGACCACTGTTCTCCTTCCTTCCTTGCGAGCTGAGCCCCTACCGGCGCAACTATGAGCCTCACACCACGTGGTAAAATTCTCCTGTTCGCCGCGGCCAGAGGAAGCGATCCTTTCAGAGTTGGCAAGGTTGAATCTTGAATCCTGAGCGAATTTTGAGGGCAGGATCTAACAATATGGGTCTCTCAAACGCCTCACAAGTTTAGGTCCCTCCTTGTCGCCCAGGAGGACTACTCTGACCCTGATCAAGCACCGAATCATTTCGGCGATCATCATGTGCGATATTCGGGGAATCGGGCCGCCGATTTTTTTGAGTCAGCCTCCGGAGCAAGCCCTTCCTGTCCACCCGCCTCGTTCTGTTGCCCAAGTCTTCTCCAGCTATGGCCTCAAGTACCGCAACTATCACGGCTGACGGTTCAAGCTCTCGCGATGACAAAACAGAAGTTCAAGCAGCTCCAGAGAAAGTCAAGGCGGCGAAGGAGGACGACGAGCACATTGTCCCACACAATAACCTCCTGCTTGTCTTCTTTTCTTTGATGTTAACAGCATTTTTGGTATGTGTGCTCCATTCTTCCATGGTCTATTTCCTGCTCATGATGCGAAGGCTGCTCTTGATCAAACTATGTACGTCCCCGACGTGAACGCGAGAGAAGACTAATACCGTTCTCCGAATTGGAAGTGTCGCCACTGCTTTACCCACCATCGTCGCAGAACTCGGAGGGGGAAAGGATTATTCCTGGGTCGGAAGGTACTGTTACCGGTCCCCCGCCTTTCGTCTCATTAATCCTTTGAAAGCGCGTACCTGATCGCCGGTGCCGCTTTGTGCCCTGCATATGGCAAGCTCTCAGACATATTCGGTCGAAAACAAGTGCTATATCCGTCGATTATAATATTTCTCGTGCGTGTGGTGGTTTTCAGTCTGCGTTCATTTCCAAAGGTTTTTCGCAGGTCGGATCGGCACTTTGTGGAGCAGCAAAATCGATGACTTGGCTGATTTTGGCCCGCGCACTCCAGGGCATCGGGGGCGGAGGTAAACTTGGCTCCTTTGTCGTAATCCGCTGCTCATGATTCTCCAGGAATTTCGCAGTTGGTTCAAATTATCATCGGAGATATTGTTAGCCTAGAGGAGTGAGCAAGGTTTCTCCCGAAAAGCGATATGTTGATTAGGTTCCAGACGCGGCACGTACGGTTCATTCATCGGGGCCATGTGGGGAATTGCTGGGTAATATCATTTGTGCGATCCGAAATTCTGACCAAGGCTTTTCCTCCAGCGTTATAGGACCCTTGATCGGAGGGTAAAAATCAAGTTAAACTCACCCTCGCATATCCTGACATTCTCTCAGAGCACTGACTGACCATGTGTCCTGGAGATGGTCTGTTTACTTTCTGCCCCATCCCTTTCGCATCTGAAACGGAACTTTCAAGGTGCTTTTGGATAAATCTGTTCGTCTAATTTCTCGGAAGGATTCTCCGTCTGAAAAAGCGCAGGCCGACAGGCGGGCTCGCTGGTCTTCTTCTTTTCTTTTCCCTGAACCTTAACCCACACCGGGGAAAGACGCTCAGGGAACATGTTCGCGAATTCGATTTCGTTGGGCTATTTCTCTTAGTTGGTGGAGTCGTGTGTCTGCTGCTGGGATTCAATCAGAGCCAGAATGGATGTAAGTGGTTCCGTCTCGAACCAAGTAACGGTCTGAACTAGAATGCTGGGCAGGGGATAGCCCTGCAACGATTGGACTGCTGGTCGCCGGCGTTGTTGCATTGGCTATCGGAGTCTTATTTGAAAACTGGACGGATAGATCTCCCATAATACCGCCACGTCTTTTCAAGGTAGAATATTCGCTATTATCTCTGGCTATACTTGTTCAGTCGAAAAAAACAGACACGTACGACGGGACTGATATTCTTCACGGTTTTCTTCCACTCCTTTGCATTCTTCTCCGGTACGTTATTTTTTTCTCGGATGATTGTCTGGGGAGTTTGATCGTTTTCCTAGCCGCGTACTACCTACCACTGTACTTTCAAATTCTTGGCGCTTCAGCAACCAGATCGGGAATCTTGTGAGTCGACCAGAAATCGTCGGAATGGGACTGAAGCATGCCCAAGAATTATCCCCTTCTCTTTGTTCTCGTCTATCACCTCGGGTCTCGGTGGATATATCGTCAGCAGAATGGGAGACTACAGGTAAACAAAGCTTCGAGACGTTGTCCCGGAACGATGCCTGACATATTCCAGACCCATCATGTGGCTTTCCTATGTTGGTCGCAAATTCGTGTCCTCCGAATCTGGTTATTCATTTTGCGTTTTCAGGCGGTTATGGCCATAGGATACGGTTTGATGATTATGCTGGACGAACGATCATCCCTGTAAGCCCTGGGTCGATTGATTTATTCTCAACGTATCTTTACGCTCATTCAGTGCTCTCCAAATCATCTACCCGCTAATTGCTGGCATCGGTCTCGGCTCTCTTTTCCTTCCGCCGCTAATCGGTCTGCAAGCGGCAATGCCGGTCAAGGACATGGCCACTAGCTCGACGACCTTTGGGTTGTTCCGGTCCGTCTTATTTTGTTCCTTCCGTCCATATTCTTACGGAACCATAGGTCGCTCGGGTCCACCATCGGTATCTCTGTTGGCCAGGCCATCTGGACTGGGGTAACAGACATGCATCGTCCCCCGAATTGTTACGTTAATCGCCCGCTTTGCAGGTTCTCCGTCAACAGCTTTCCAAAATTTCAGGGTTGAACCTGGATCTTTCTGGCGCAGCCCTGGACAGCGCCCGCGAAATCCAATCGATACAGGTGATGTGCTTTGTCTTTATTTCTGGTATGGGTATTCATTCATGGAAAGCCCGATTCGGTGCGGCAGCAAGTGTTACACGCCTACACAAAAGGAGTCTCGGCAATATGGCTTGTAAACACACCAATAATTGCTGTGTGCTTTGTGGCAGGTTCGGCCGATGATACGTGTTCGACTTCTCGAGGATGCTGAATTCCCTTTCAGTGCTTTTCCTCAAGAAGTACAGCCTGAAGCGCAAAGTCATCAGAACAGGCAAGAAAGGAGCCGGGGGTGGTGCCTGCGAGCGACGTCCCAGACGATTTGGAAAAGGGTGCCGCAGAAGAGGCAAGTGCGGAAGAGGTCCAGCCATCGTCAGCGGCGTGAAGCCGTGCTTTTTGGCCTGGCATTCACCAAAGTCTGCGAGAACATTTTAACTGGATTATTCATCACTTAGTTTTCAACGCGACTTGGTTCGTGTCATGTCAAGAGAAATCGATCCAACACGACGTTCAGTAACTTCAGAGTCGACAATCTTTTTTACACGGCTAAGCTATGTGTGTACTTGCTCCTCCGGCCATGCCCAGAACTTCTTGCCGATGGTGACGAAATTTTAATACCGCTGCAAGAGGACGTCTCTCGTACCTTTCCGTTGATTTGTGCACCTTCCCCGTTGTAGTTCCCGCATACAGCTGAGTGAGTGCGCCCATGGATTCCGGGTAGACGATAAAAGCCCCTGGGGTAGAAGGATTCATTACAACGCAAATCACATCACCCCTAAAAGTTTGACGATACGCACGAAAAGCTCTACCCTAGAGTTTTCTAATGGCGTGCGATCTCGGTTTTCAAGTTGCCTTGCAGTGCATAGGAAAGGTCAATAAAAGGCAAGTTGAGTTTGTCCCTTTACCTACCTAGATTTAACGATATCGACACAAGACCCGTACCGCCGGGCCAATTCGCTCGAGACCACCACATTTCCCTTCCAGAAGATATCATTTCATCAGCGGATGTGTTATGGATGAAAGAGCAGACACACTGACGAGTTTGCTCTGATTGTACAACTTTATGGATCCCAGTTTGTGGCGCTTCAGGGAGTCGTTGAAGTGTCATAGTCTAACCCCTTCGCGAACGTGCTTCCCAAGGATGCGGTGTGAATTACACGCGCTTTGCCGTCCGCGAAACTTTGCGCCGTCGATAGCAGCGCCGGAAGAAGGAGTTGCGTAAAATAAAAATGTCCTAGTGCGTAGACGTGGATATTTATGAGTGTTTTCAAAAGACTTCTGGCTCACCAAGGACGTTGGTTCCGAACTGCAGGTCATAGCCCTGTGTAGTTAGCTGGTAAAGAGGTGGCTGCATAGCTCCGCTACATTGGAATTTGAATGTTGTAATGTCCGACTAAGCAGCTTTCTGTTTCGCGCACCCATTTTTGAACAAGACGTGTAGCTGCTTCTCTAGACTGGCCGGGTAAAGCATAAATAAAGGCCGGAAATAAAAGCAGCGGAGCCACCTCAAAAAAGTCCCTGCGGCCTTCTTTACTGCCTGCAAAACCGCGAGGTCCAGCTTCAAGAAGTGGACGTCGGCTTTCTCGGTACTTTGTCACAACATCACCATCGCCTCTTCCGCCTTTTGTTGGCTTCTTCCAGCGATGTAGACCTTGGCGCCTCGTGCAAGTAATGCCTAGTAGGCAGATCAACGATGAACCGAATCAAGCAAGAAGAAATCTGCCTTGGTAGTCTCATATCCCACGCCGCTGTAACCGGCGGTGACAATTATTAATTTATGATCTTTCCTGAAAGGTCTGGTATGTTCTCGACGTGGAACTTGAGTTTCGGGTAGATGAACATGGAGGCTCGATAGGAGTGACGTTGCGCCGGTCACAATGCTTCGAACCGAATAAGACAATCACTGAACACGTTTTTGGCAAGCGATCGTTGATGCGACCAAAATGCTTGAAGTTCCAGTTTAAAACAAACTGGGCGGCTGTCATAAACACAAATTTTACAAATTATTTGTGCTCGGCGGCCCATGGCTCAGGGGTGAAGTACATGGTCACTTCCCAACCACCTTTCTTTGCACCCAACGTCACGTATGTGATGATCCCACATCGTGTTTCCAGCTTGCGGTGGCCGCTGGTCGTGATGGTCAGTTAACTTATCTCTTTCTATAAAAAGAAGAGGAGAAAACACACAACGATTTAGCCACCTCCCGAGCAACCCATCCCTCTCCACGCTCTCCACATTCTGGTCCTTTAACCCCGATATCGTTGTAGAACTTCTCGACGGAGTCGCAGATAGCGAGATCATTTTTACAGTAGGTCCTGGAGAGTGCGCTCAAGTCAGTTGAATGTTCAAGATGTCGAGCCGGTTGAACATGACTGACTGAACGGGCAAGTAGATCTTGGGGTAAACATTGTGGTCGTTGGCGTAGAACTCGTAATAAAAGAGTAGCCCGAGAGAATGTACAGGGCGGTTGTCGCCAGAGGCAGCAGCTGGAACTGTGACGACTGGAACGTCAATTTTCATGGCCGAGGTGGCATTGGGGAACAGGTAATTCCACAACAGTTCCATTTTATTCTGGCCTTCGGCGACTTCAGGGCGATTCTCAAGTGCGCCATTCCAAAGTGAACCCCGCGCGTGCCTCGGGCCAGGAGGTTTCTCTCGGTTCCGCGAAAATAAATCTAAAACAGCCATCAGCGGCGAATTTCAGTGTTAAATCCCGTTCCCGCACTTTGAGTCGATTGGCATCCGGTTCTACGCAATCCACCGCAGCTATCGTCGCGAAGGGGCTCCGGAGAGCTTCAGTTCTATGGATGTACAACCGCACTGTCTCCAAGGGCTCTGTCAGAGCTGGGTGAAGTCGAGCCCCCAGCTGGTCCAAAAGCTTATCAGTGTTGAAGCTTTCGATGGCGATCGGCGTCTGGCTCGTTGGTGGGCAGAAGGCAGTCACATAATACGCCTTCAAAGAAATGATACCAGACGGCTGAAAGTCGAAGCCTGTTATATTCCTCCAGCATAAACGGCGTGGACGGAGAATTCAACCTTACCGAGAAAGAAGCGGCTGCTCAGCGGAGCTTCGTCTCCACTGTCGTTGGGACACAGAAAATTCTCAATTCTTGTAGGCCAGTCTAGACCCAGATCAGGACGAAACACGACACCGAGTCCCCCCTCAGGACTGGTCAGAAAGTCGAGTATCGAGGCTCCTTTGTACAAGAAACCAGTTTCTGGATCCCTGCACAGAATGAGTGCCGAGAATAATGCAACATCATCGGAGAATGTTACCGAGGCTCAATACAAAATCGAATCTGTCGAGTGACTTCGCCCGGGCGAGGCTTTGAGCGATTAGGGATCACCCAGCTCAGCTCAACAGGACTGCCTTCGGCGGTCATGTAGGACCCGGGGCCAACAGATTCATCTTCAGGGCCCATGAAGCCGAGGACTCTAGCGTAGACGAAAATCAGGAAGCGAGCCTGGAGCTCTACGGCGAAGGCGGCGGTGACCATCATGGAGGCGAAAGGTTTACCAAGTCGGTCCCACCAGAATGCTGCACGCGACGGCATCGGTGGTAACACCTAGACTCTGCTCAGCGTCTGAAAAGAATGTAAATAGTAAGAAGACAGATAACTCACCTGGGTTAGAATGTCGAATACCGAGCCATTCACAGACACATCGAGTTCAGGGTTGGAGCCGCGAAATGCCTTTTCACCGAGGAGAGTCGATACGACTTGTCTGACTACAGCGGGCAACGGGCTTCCACTGTCAAAGGCATCGACACTTTTAGTCGCTGCACTTTGAGCTACAGTATATGGTATATGAATTAGGGTCCTAACTGCGGATAAAGTAAAACTCACGGAAGTAGGTTGGGTTCCGTACAAAATTTTGCATCCTTTGGAAGAAAAATGGGTTCGCACAACTGAGTTGGGCTCATCCATTTAAGTATGCGGCCAGGGTAGGCTGGCACTGTTATATTACGGTTCCCGGACCAAGTTTCAGCTCCACAGCAGTGCCGTCGGCGACCGTCGGCGTCTGGCGTAACTTGTAAGAGCATTATCAGGCTGCATTCCTACTCCGTCACCTACGGCCCTATGCTTCAGTGTGTCGTAGGAGCTATGGTTTGGGCGATCATTATCGAGATTCATTAAACCGACTTGCCTTCTTGCCACACATCAGCTAAAACTCTGGCGAAACTCCGATGGCCGACGCACCTTCATTGTCTCATCTATTAGTTCCACTGGATGGCAACATTGTCGCGCTGCCTCAGTACAGTAGTGGTTAATTAACATCGATGTCCTGTTGGATAGCCAACATATATTGTTCACGTTTTCAAGTTCGGAATTGTCGGCCATCATCGGTCCATCGGGATTACAGCCGAGCTCAAGGAGGGGTTACTATTATTCGTACGATAACTATACCGAATAAGACTCATCTATAATGTAACACTCTACCCGTCGAACACATCCGCACCGACATCCATCCCAAAGCTGCTCTTCGCGATCCCGCGCACGCTGCGCTCAATCTCGTCCTCGAAGCCCATCCCGTCGCGCCCGAGCCCAAGCGCATGCCACACCCACTGCCGGGTCCGCGCGACCCAGAAGGCGAGATCGATGGAGAACATGACGGCGCGGAAGAACGCGTAATGGTAGTACTCGGCTAGGCGGGTGCGGAGATCGACGGACGTGGTGCGCCGCGTGAGGGCGCGGGAGGCGGCGAAGCCAGTGATTTTTATGCGGTTCACGGGCGAGCCGAGGGTTTTGTTGTTGCCTTGGACCATCCTGCAGGGAAACGGACGGAATCAGTAAGAGCGGGATAAAGAAGGGGACGAGACGCATACCGCATATTTCGCAGCAAAAAGATAAGGACTTTGGGCATGCGGTCCGTGTCAGTGAGGAAGCCCTTTAGCTTGGCCTTCATCATAACGCTCCGCTCGTAGTTCGTCATCTCCTCTATAGGCTTCCCGCGCTCCTCCGGCTCGCGCTGCTGCGGCCGCCCCCGTCCCAGCTTCACGGGCCGCATGAGCACCGCACTCGCAAACAGGTCCGGCATGGCCACGCCCCACTTGCGCGTCACGCCATCCACAACAGACCACTCCCCCGCCAGCAGGCCCTCCCACACCGTGCACCAGTCCCGCCGGAACTCCTCCGTGAGCTGCACGTACAGCCCGTGGTCGAGCAGCACGAGCTGCGGCGTGCGCGGCGCCGCGGGGTGCGGGCGCACGATGACGTTCCCCGGGTGCGGGTCGCAGTGTACCCAGCCCCAGAGGAACATCTGCGAGCTGAAGAGTTCGACCATCGGGTCCATGATCGCGCGCGTACCGCCGCGGAGCGGGGTGGACGCGCCGGGGAGCTCGCCCATGAGGCGCCGAATCGCATCGCGGTCGCTCAGGCGGACACCGTCGATCCACTCGGCGGTCATGATCCGTTTGGTGGTGAGCGCCGGGAAGACGCGGGGGATGTATACCGTCTTGGAGAGCCGGGGGTCTTGGGCGACGTATGCGGCAGTGCGCTGTGCGTTCTCCGCCTCCAGCTCAAAGTCTAGTTCGCGGCGTAAGTGGTCCGAGACGAAGTCTGGATGGGCGTGATCAGAGAGGCCGGATGAGGGTAAAAGGAAAAGCTCACCAACGACAAAATATGCCGGCAAATCGAAAGATTTTTCGTAGAGCCACATAACGATACGGTAAGCACCTAGATCCCATTCCGTCTGCTTTGCTACTGCCGGCTTTTGCACCTGGAAAGATTGTGAGAGTCTCATAGTGATTAGAAACTCGACGGTCTTACCTTGACGGCGACCCACTGGCCTTCGCCCTCCGCTTGACCAGGCTCCGGCCACATCCGCGCCTTGTGCACCTGCGCGATGCTGGCACTCGCGACGGCATGCTCGTCGAAATATTCAAACATGCCGCCAGGTCCACTGGGAGGCCGGCCGAACTCGGATTGGAATACAGACAGCACTTCCGAGTACGGTATTTGGGGGGCGTCGTCAAAGAGCGATGCGAATTTGACCTGCATGGCCTTGGGAAGGAATCCTGCGTTTGCGCCAATCGCTTGACCTGGAATGGATAAAATTTAGTAGTGGGTGAGCAGGGCATGGACAGGACGCGCCGATCTTGATGTAAAGGCCACCTATAGTATACAGTCAGCTGTAGCATCTGTCTGAGAAGGACCAAAAGCCACCGTTTGACGTAAAAAGATTGAACATGATATTGGCAACACGCTCATGCAACTCGGGAATCTGCTCAGATTTTTCAGGCGTAAAATTCATCTTGTATTCCGCTGTGATATGCGCACACTTTGGCACGAAATAAGATGAGAGAAAAGTTCGCTTTCGTGATCACACACCGCCCAGAGCGTCCGCAGGTTTCGACCGATAGCAGAGGCATTGAATTGACGGTCAAGGCCATATGCCACCCCGACACCCAGTCCGAGATAGCCTGTCCGCCGAAGGTAGCGCTGCCAGCGAGGTTTGGGTCTTGTTCCGTTAACGGAAGAATCGACAGCGAAGGTCCGGGTGTGCTTGAGGACCGGTGAGTTAATGCTAAGAGGGTTCCGGGAGCGTAAACCAGCTTGCCAGGCGCGCGCCAGCACCATTCAGAGCTCCGGAAGCGTTAGCGGGTCGAGAAGTGCAAGGAAATGTTCACGAGAGCGTAAGAATTTGTAGAGGCTCCCGAGGCCGAGGTATGACGGTGGAGCTCGGCATGGGTGGCATTTGTCAGACTCGTCAAATCTCAACACGCACAATCACCTCCGAGTGCCCAGAAAGGCAATTGTGGTCACACACAAGATTTCATTCAAGCTATGCTATCAAATACCCGAAGAATATTTACAGTGCTTGTGGACAGTGGCGTAGGTGTGCTTCATTAAATTGGAGGCTCGGAAGCTGCTTGACATTCCCATCGGGAGTTATCGGGCGAAATGTCGATAACGGTTCCGTGGTAAATGTCGGCTCGGCCCTCGGTACCAAGCGTGTCGGTCGGTCGGCACTGCTTGACACTCCACGGCAAGGTGTTGAGAGAAACACCATTACTGATTTTAGAGGGCTCTGCGTCCCAGAATGTGCGTTGAAAGTTCACGATGACGATAATGAGTGTGGGGTACATGCCAGTTATCTGGGAGCCCATGGACCAGAGAACTTGGTAAACAAAAAACAAGGGCGAAGGTTGAGTAACTCCGTTGATGTACCCGATGACCTGGCTGAGCTGGAATTTGGAAAAGATTGATCAGGGGGATTCGGTTTCAGAGCGTGGACATTTCGTACCCATACTATACTGTAGAGGAAGCCCGACTCAACGAGTATTGAGAGGATTTTTTCTGTTGACATTCTGTAGGCTTTCCCAGACAAATTCAACTCTCGCATCATCTTGCGACGCTGCCTGGTCGCTCATATGGTCAGCAGCTGCATTCCAAATGAGAGTTTTGGTATACCATGCTTTGAAACAGACCAACGCGGTGCAGGTTACGTTGGTTCCAAGAGATAAAGCCCAGCCAACGACGCCCGAATGTACGCAAATTTGTCCACGATCAAAGAGGACCCCGCTGTCATAGGTATTGCAGACAGTATTGACGAGCGTAAACACTGTGAAAGGACTATATCAAAGGCCGCCCGAACGATGTATAAACTTAAGAGAGATTACCGAAGGACACGAGCAATAGAGTGCTGGGCACCAAGATTGCCAAAATTCTCCGTTCGTAAATAGCTCAGGTGCGCCAAATGACGACACCATCTCCGATGATCATCTGAATAGTTTTCAACGTTAGACCCATGTGGTTGGAAATTTTCACGAACATTGAACATAAAGAGGACTTGCTGACAGATATTAAATGTGAGTACGTTCCCGCCAGTCAACTCCGCTCGATCTGGAATCGGTACATCGGGAACCATCAATAGAGCATGTATGTCTCCGAAGGCAATGGCGATTTCCATGGCCCATTGGACAACGGAGGAACCATATAAATAGGCCACTATGGCGAGCATGATACCACGGCTCCGCGAGTTGAGGCCATTGCGACTGCAAGATTCATTGGTCAAGGGGGCTCGAATTTTAACGGGGAGAACTTACAGAATGGAATACACCGCAACGGCAAAGAAAATACAATATGCGCCTGCAAACCTTGAGGAAATACATACAGACCCTGACCACCGAAAGCACTTACTGCAAAATATGCTTTGGACGATCGCACCCACAGAATCCTCCATTATATCGCGTCCATATTGTTTGAGGATCAGTGCATCTGTATCCGACAGCGCAACAGCCAGACTCGGACTCAGATCAGAGTCAGAGGACATGCGGGAATGAGCAGCAACACAAGGAGGAGCCTAAGAAGTGGCACTAGAGCTGGGAACAAGCTGGCCAACATAGAGCGAGTTTTATATTCGTACTAAAATACACGGACATTTTTGCGTCTGGATGGCTTCTATGTGAGTTCAGGATCATGGCAACACAAGTGAAACCATCTGGTCGAGAATTGAGTCCGTGAGAGATATCGGCAGCCAATCTTCTGTGCGATGTTCATCTGATCAAGTTCCCCAAATTCCTATGACCCCCCTGCCTGTGAACTATTTAGCGAGGGCGGTTTGCACGGTGGAATATATAATACAGGACCTCGTAAATCTTTGACAATGGAGACTCCTGTCACTGTGTTCGGATCCAACTGATGTTACCAGAGCGGATGCGACAATCGCGACCGAATTCAGAAACAGTGCACCACATCTCCTTGTGAATTCTCTTGCAAGAATATCAATATCAACTCCGGCTGCACTGAGTCCTTGATGGTGGATCACCCTAGAAGCTATTTGCATCGCGACTTGCATCTGGTCGACGTGATACCTCGATCAGGAATCCCGCCCTTCTATACTACGTAGCCTCTCACAGACAGACACTTCAATATAAACTAATCCTGTACCTCGATATATTGAAAAAAAAAAAGTTATTGGCAATTTGCTTTGGCCGAGAGTAACCGGTGCGAAGTCAACTTGGACACCGACGATGGCAGTGTTGTTGAGTTCTGAAATCGATGAGATTTGGAAGAAGGCTGACATGTAGCCCGAGGCCGTGGAGGTTTGATGTAAGGACATGGATGACACGTGTTTGGATTTGTCAGACTCTTTTATTCTAACACGAACAACCACCTCCGAAAGCCCAGAAAGGCAATTATTGCTGACCGCTTGTTCAGATAGTCTCTCGGAGACAGACACTTCAAACAAAACTGATCTTGTACCTCGATTGTTTGAATTGTTCAGATCACATATCTAATGCATTTATTACGAATTATGGCCAGGAATATTTGTATAATAGTACTTTTCCTTGTCCAGAATTATAGTGGATAATACGACTGGGAGGATCCCCTTTTGGATTAAACATCATCAAAAGTGAGCTGCTTGACATTATGGCTGACCAAGGAGCCGAAATCTCCTTGGATAATTTCAACCACGGTCTCGTGGTGAGCCTTGATTCCACCAATGCCGCCAAACGCATCTGCCGGTCCCGGTTGCTTGAAACTCAATGGCAGGGTATTAACACCATTGCTGATCGAGGATTCCTCGTCCCAGAATGTGCGTTTGAAATTTACGATGACGTTTATGATTGTGGGGTACATGCCAGCGATCTGGTTGGTCATTGAGGAGAGCACCTGCAATGCATAAAACCATGGCGAATCCCAGTCAATGCTGATGTATACAACAACCTGGGTGAGCTGGAATTTAGGGAACAATGATTAAGTGTTGCTTGCAGTGAGTAGGTACCCCCATACCCATAGTAAGGTGTAGATAAAGCCAGACTCCACGAGTAAGGAAAG
This sequence comes from Mycena olivaceomarginata, assembly GCA_029378375.1. Taxonomy (NCBI): domain Eukaryota; kingdom Fungi; phylum Basidiomycota; class Agaricomycetes; order Agaricales; family Mycenaceae; genus Mycena; species Mycena olivaceomarginata. The sequence continues at coordinate 124,715 of JARKIC010000548.1, forward strand.
TATTTTCTCTCCTGATGTTTGGGAATGTTTGCTAGATAAATTGAGCTCGCGCATCATCTTGCGATGTTTCCTGGAGATTCACATTGTTACCAGAGGCAGGTTAACGTTTATTGCGAATTGAGTCAATACCATGCTTTTGACGCAATTAAAACTGTGCAGATTACGTTGGTTGCAACGGAGAGAGACCACCCAACACGTCCCGGCCCCCGCGGGCATATTTGCTGGCGCCAGGAACAGCCACCGCGCCGTCAGAAGATATCCATATTCCACAAGTAATAGCGATGACTGAAAAGACTGTAAAATAGGTAAATGAGTGCCTGCCGAAGGAAGAATGAAACCGCACCGAACGACACAACCAGCAGGATGCAAGGCACTACAATTGCCGAGATTTTATGTAGATAGACGGCCCAAGTGCGCCAAATGACAACGCCATCTCCAATAACCATCTACACATTCTCAATTATTACACATGCATCGCTGAATCGCGACGCACATGGACCACAAAGAGAGCTTCCACGGGAGCCACAAACCTCACGTCCTCGTCTGCTAGCACCGCCTGATCCCGGATGGGCGTGCCGGGAACCATCAGAAAAATATGCATGTTTTCAAAAGCAAAAGCCAAGTCGGCGGCCCATTGGGCGATAGATCCAGCATATAAATAGACCACGGCGATAAGCATGATGTTGGAATCGGAATTGGGACAACGTGTCAGCCCGTCAGAGCCACGTATGAGTAGGACGTGGAGGACGCGTGTAGCTGACGCGTCGACACGTCGCAACTACGTGTTCAACACACAACCGCATTGTTCTCGCATTTACTGTACAAATATTCATTGTTCTATGGGAAGGTATAAATACTGGACTGTATCTTCGTTGGAATATACCGTTTTTCCCCTCCATTTTACTACACATGATAATGGAGCCGCGCGACTGGAGGCCTTTCCGACTTCAGATGAATGGCTGGTCAGAAGACTCAGCACAGAGATTCGACTCGGACAGCTCACAGAATGGAGTACACCGCAAGCACTGCTGCACAAAGAAGACACCATATACGCCTGTAGACCTTCAACCGTGTGATTACCGTACCTCGGACTCACTCACTGCAAGATATACTTTCGACGACCATACACACCACATCCTGCATTATATGGTGTCCAAAATCTTTGAGGAGTTGTGAATCTGCATCCGACAGCGCAGCAGGCAGACTTTTGCCCGCTTCAGAAGACATTAGACAGGTTGTGCAAAGCTGCACAGAGCCGCACGCGGCTTTGCACAGAGCCGCATGCAGCTTTTGTGCATTGTGCAAAGCCGCGTGCGGCTCTGTGCAGCTTTTGTTTTCCCATCCATTATGTACACAAGCCTTACATATAGTGCCTTGAATGCCATCAGCGTTGATTCTCGGATCAGGCAGCAGAAAAAAAGTGGAGCTAAGTGGAGTAAATGGCCATTTCGGTAGCGTCACTGCCATAGCCGCACAGGAGCTGTGCCGGAAGCCGAATAATGACGTTGAAAATGACGCACATTATGTTGGGTAAGTGGTTTAATGTAGTGTATACCACCCAATTGACCCGTATCTCTCCAAAATGAACCTAGTTTCCCTCACCAATCTGTTGGTTTGCTGTGCGGCTTTGCACAATACACAAAACTGCATGCAACTCTGTGCGGCTTTGCACAACCTGTCTATTATTAAAGCAAGTGTACTTGGATGGCGCGAAACCGCCGAGTGCTGGTACAAGGTGGAAGAATGAGATTGGAATCGGAGGGGGGTTAAGTCGCACTCTGGAATTTCTAACAGCAGGGGAGAACGAAGGGAGAGCCGCCTATCACAAACATGAGAAATTGTTTGCGTCCCGAGCGTGTGAGATCTGGCTGGAGTCAATTTTATTCTTTCAGTACCCGGTCCACCATCGCAGAACATCGGCAGCCAATCTTTCTGCCAGTGTGTCATGTTGAACTCATTAAACTCCACGGATTCCTATGACCACCGTGTTCCTGAGAATTATTTGGCGTGCGCGGATTTGCATCCCAGTAATAAATCCTAGAGAAGGGAGACTCCTGGCATGGTTCTGTCCGAATTTGATAACCCAACCGCACGCACCTGGAGAATAGGAGAGGGATGTAGAAATTGCGAGCGAATACGGAAGCAGTGCGCCACATCTCATTGGATTCTCTTCCTCTTACAAGAATATCATCATCAAGTCCGGCTGCACTGAGTAATTCCATTGCTGATGGAACCCCTGATAAGCTACTTGGATTCGACGGAATGTCTTGATCAGGAGTTCAGCTCTTCTGCGTCGGCTCCGCTAGAGTTCAAAGTGAACCACCTTCCAACTCGAACATTTATCTTCTTGCAACAAGTAAGGCGACAGTGCGGCTGGCTCCCAGGACGCAGAAAGTGAGGTTGAACCGGGACCAAATTGAACGGATAAAGTGGGGTGCGAAGTTGTGGAAGCTTCGGGTCCAAGTACTGCTGGCCTAGGTCCTCGAAGCTGTCGTGGAGGAACAGAACAAAAGCTTGAAGCGCGCATGTTCAATGACATCATTATCCCACGGTTGATGCTCGGGTTTGTATCGAAGAATCACTGGAATCACGGGAAACACGAAGGAATTTTTGATTATGTGCGAGGAATTTCACAATTGTACGAAATCCCCACGTCCCAACGGTGTGAAATCAGGTTTGGACATTGGTTCTTTGGATTATTTCAGTACTGTGCCTATATGTAGGGGAGCAACGGTCACGGTAACGGAGAGCCCGTTGCGTTGCCTCGGTCACGGTAACGGTGGGGCTGGTTGCTTGAAAAAATCATGACATTGAAAAAAACCGCAAAAAATCGTAAAAAAATCTCCTGGCCCGTTGCTTAGGGAGGCAACGGTCACGATCACGGTACGCCGCGTTGCCTGAAAAAAGGCAACGGGCATGTCACGGTCCCCCGAGCGTTGCTCCCCTACATATAGGCACAGTACCCGCTCCTCTATCGTGGAATACTAATACCGGCTGCCAATCTTTTCTGGAATATTCATCTGATCGAATTGCGGATGCACTACGACCGACGTTGTCAACCACAAGTAGATTCAGAAAGCAGTAGTCTGTCCAAAAATCTATCAGCAACGAATGTGATCGTTGTGTTCGGCGCACCGAATCCATTCTTGAATTCTTTTGAACCAGTCCACCAATCACGCGGCTGCACTTGAGCTTATTTCCATCATCATAGATCAATCCAAGTCCTAGAAGCGCGGCTCGCACCTGCCCAACATGATAGGACATTCGGGATACAACGTCCAGGACTGGCACAGGTTGGCACTTGGACGTCTATCAGTATTCTCTGGCCTGTCCTTTCTCTGTAGCATTGAAATCGCTTTGAAATTTTCTGTGCTCAATAAGGATCCGAAGAGGTGTTAAGGTGGCGTCATTAACCCGGCCAGCTCAGAGCCCAGCAGTTGCTGCATGTGAGGCATTCGGAAACGGGTTGAACCATTCAGTTTGCTCCACTTTCCCGAGACTTTCAGCATTACGACTACGCTGGTCGCTGGGAATACGCAATCTACTCGACACGACCGCTTACTCCTGGCGCTGGCCTTCTCCGGGCCCAGCAACGTCTAAGGAGCGGGCTTCCGTTGAACTTGGGAGAGCTTAAATACGACCCCATTTCGCCCAATTTCTGCAACCTGCCAAGGATCGACGGGGAACTCGGCCACACACGCACCGGGAGTTCGAGACCATGCCTCGCTGCCGCCTTTTTTCTGCCGCGTATGACATTTTTACCGCGGAATGCACAAGTGCGGAAGAAGGCCCTCGAGAGGTTGGGAAGCCGGCGAAAGAGCTACGTCAAGCCCAACATCCACTTCGGGCATGCGTTTCATGTCGATACGAGGATACCCCCAGCAACTACCGTGAGGCGTTGTCTACTATTCCACCTCTGGAATTCTGTGCCGAACAATTGCACGGGAATCCCCTGCTGTTCCACCGCATCAAGACCGTAGTGCGTTTCTCCAGATAGATTCCCGTCTTTCGTCATATTTGGTCTCATTTTATCTTACAGATACTTTTACGTCCCGACTCGGAATCACCGAAGCACGATACGTAACCAGCTAGTTCATGGGGAGTCAGGCTCCGACAACCTGGTCATATAAATTGCACTCCACCAACAGGCGCCCGTGCATATATACGCTGCACTGACCTCGGCTATAATTAAACTACCCCGCATCTTTCCTCCCCCCCCCTCCCTCGACGCGCTCGCTAATGTCTCAAACGGTCCCACCGGTGTTCGACGATATCTCTGTGAGCTCAAGAAACTGAAATTCCCAGTTCGTGGGCTTTGCCAGCTTCACGATCTTGGTTTGGGACCATGTTATCACGTTCTCGGACGAACGTAGTTTGATACTCAGTGATCATCCAGTGCCGATGGCTGACTCGACTTAGGTGGAGTACATCTGGAAAGGGAAGAAAGGACCCAGTGTGTTCACATCTACTCACCATTTTCCGAGTATTTCTCAGTCATCCCACAGTAATCTACCTGTTCATCTTTGTACGCTCGAAATTTCGGATCTACACGTGACCAGACTAACTTTTTGAAGAATCGCTATTTCACGCCATTGGGCTTCATAATAAATTTGTATGGTGAGCCGAGTTCGGTCTGAGCGGGGGAAACCATCTAATACACTCTCAAGCATACCTTTCTCCCAGTTGGACGGTCGAGGTACGAGCTAAATTCCGGTTCCAACGGTGTACTGATCTCCTTCCTCCTGACAGAGGTTCGTAGTTTATATCCCGGTTCCACACCAGTATCCCGAGGTGTCAAATCTCCCAGATGTACACGCTTCATTCGCTATGAGGGATGCACGGTAGCGATAGCCGTCGAAGTAGTCGGAGCCATGATGCTCCTCAGGTGAATTGGCTGCTGACGCACATCATTTTTCTCTCACACTTCTCCCTCAGAATCAATGCACTGTATCCGAGGCAAAAATGGATCACTGCACTGCTGGGCGTTCTGCTCATTGTGGAGACAGGCATAAATGCGTGGCTGATCAGCCGGGGTGAACGTATGCCGCAATCCGGTGTATTCGTTACCTGCAGTGCTAACAATTGCATCCAGCGGTTCTGCATAACAAGGCTTCCGGCGTCCACGGTAACATTCTTCTCGTCTCTCCGTAAGTACATGCTGATATCTTGCTAGCTTGTTCCATGGTTTTCGACCCTGCAATGTAAGACCTAACTCTCCTTCTATTGACATCTCGCTGACGCGTCAACGCTTGGCTCTCTCAGAAGCCACGCAGCAAGCGCTTCGGCGTGGTATCCCCTATTATACGACAGCATCGTGTTTGCCCTCACAGTTAACCGCACGCTCCCCTCTGTTCGCAGGAAGGAGGCCGGATTCATCGTCAAGAGGCTTTTAGAAGACGGGGTACTCTACTACAGGTCAGCCCCTATTCTCACCTTGACGTTATTTATCTTTCTAACACGCTGCGAAGTGTTATTTTCGCCATAACATTCGTCTTGACGTTCATGATAGTCGGTGGGTGGTCGTGTTCGCCGCAAGAGTCGACTGTCTTGCTGATGCGTCGTTCAGGTGCCCCGCCAGGAACCAAGAATATATGTGCCCAGTGAGTCTTGATGTTTGCTCGTACGACGGACTTCAGTGATCTGACTGTTTGATAGAATGGAGCAGCTGTAAGTTCCGTAGGCCGACCTGCACATAATTGTGTTGACTTCCGGCCTTCTCCTTTCAGAATGACTGTAAGCCCGATCAATATCGGTTTCTGCAGACACTGACTTGACCGCCAAGGTCGCCATGATGTCGCGCATCACTCTGAGTCTTAAAAGGGCTGGCCGGCGCGGAGAAATCATCCCCACACCGTTCCTCGACGGACGAAACCCCGACTTTTTCTCCGACACCTTTATGCAGTCCGTTGCAGCGGACTCGGCCCTGGACGACCTGCCGCCACCACCGCATACGGCTGCGCTCAGGCACCCGGATCGGTTGTTTTTACATGGCCGGAGCCCCATCCAATTCGCCGTCCCGCCTTCGCCCCAACCCTCGTACATGTTGGAGTCGTTTGCGTCCCCGAGCGCGAAAGCTTGTTCGCCCCTGCGAGCCCCGAAGATTAATGATGTGTAAACTGTAAACTGTAAACTGTAAACTGTAAACCGTGAAAATAAAATACTCCGAGATAAGATGGGCTAATTGTGGCACGCACCATCTCATCCATCGGCGGCAATCCCATCGGCGGGAGGGTGGTGAAAGTGACCTCTGCACCCAGAGCTGCAGGTCGTCAGTTAGCACAAAACTCGCGATTCAGAGGATGCAACACCTTTCCTGGCCGGCTCGGCCAGCTTAGCGCCAGAGATGGTGGTACTAACGACGGGGTAAGTCTTGCCATTAATTTGCTTCGTCGGATCAGTGTAGTCTTGAGCAGCGCGAGCGCAGCCGCGGGCAGGTCGCGGGAGACCCATACAAACGATTCGAGATCTGTAGGTTCTAAAATCGGGAACACAATCTCATAGCCGTTGTCCGTCTTCTTCATAAGTGGACGGCTGTGTAAACTCTCCAGGAACCCTGGGAGGAGCAAGGACGCGTGCGTTAGGCCAGAGGATTCGAGGTACTCTCCCACTGCTTCTTTCTCTGAGGATGAAATGAGTAAGTATTTTATATTCGATGACCTCGTTATATACGGTAGATGACCCCTTCACCCTTATTCTCCAATACTTAGATGGGAACCTCTACCTCGACCACACCGCCGGACGGAGTTATCGTCACAAAAATGGACCAGGCTTATCTTTGTAAACTTCCAAACATTGGCTTTCTGCTCCAGCTTGTTAGCTTTGATAACATCTGTTTTCCGCTTTCTCTGGTTAACGAATTGGCAATGCAAGTAGCCAGTCAGGGGGAAGAGTAGGATGTTGAGACCGACTGAATGTCAGCCGTGGGAATCCATCTTGTCATTCTTCTCCCTCTTACACTGATTGTGACCCCTTGATCGGGATGATATCGTGCCACCGTCTTCATCCATAGTCCAGGTGAGACTATACTAGCCGTTAGGGCTAGCGCTGGGAATGGAGAACCGATGGCGCACCCGGACTTGATCTTTCTTCTAGATTCAAGAAAAAACTTGAAGTACTGTCCTTCACCTCATGAAATCATTTTCAGCCGAGATGCGGAAATCCTTCGATTGAGCCATGATGAGCAGGCTAGTTCAATTCCCCTTCTATCTCACAGTGACCAAAGTCGTTCATTTCTTAGGCTTGTGATCATGAGAACATGCTATGTGCGTTCCATTCCTTGAAACATGGACTGTTTAAGCTCGGTCGTTTACACGCCGCGAGCAATCCTGTAATAGGATCGTCAAACACGAACATCGATGGGCCGTTTATATCTTGCTTATAGATATACGACTCTACGAGTGGAACTGAGCCATATGACAGCAAAGCCATGACCCACACAACCACGCTACCTAATCCCTCTACTCCCCTAGCGTTCTTAGACCCTGCTCTTGCAGATCAATTTGAGGCATCGCGGTATCTCTTTGCCGCAACCCTCGGCGTAAGACTCATAACTATATGTGTACGATCTCACATCTCCGACCCGTAGGCATACGTCTGGGACATCGCACTAAATCTTGGAAACGACTATGCGTTGCTATTCAAACACCGGGTTCGCTTTCCAACGGTTGTATATTTTCTCTCCAGGTCAGCTGAGAAACCTCATTTTCAGCCTTCAACTATGCTGATTCGTTCGAGCTAGAGCATTTACCATGGCTTACATTCTGACATCCTTCATCTTCACAGGTGAGCGCATTATTCTTCGCTGTACACTGACAGACTGAATGCTATACAGTTACAAGTATCGAGAACTGCGCGGCCATGGAGATTAGCTTTGCCATCTGCCTTCTTTTTTCCCAGATTTGCACTGCGATGCTGTTCTTCTTACGGGCGAACGCAGTCTGGCATCCGAACAGGGTAGCCTCGGCGGTGTTCTTTCTCCTTTGGCTCGGTATTATCGGGACAAATGTCCCAGTCCCTATGAGGATTCGAGGAGCACACATTGGACCCACCCTGCAGTGTATGACCACTCTCATCCCAGATAACGTGGAGGCGGTCATGATCATGACTCTGATTTACGATACTGTCGTATTCCTTGCCATCAGCTACCGCATCATGGGCTACGCGCTACTGGCAGATTCTCCCAGGGATCTTATCCGCGCTTTCTTCGGTGGCGGCCATTTATCTCGGTTATCACGAGAGTTAATCCGGGGCGGGCAACAATTCTATCTGTGAGTCCAAGTATCCCCGGAAGCTACGGCATTATGCTTCAATTCATAATGGACCTTTAGGGTTGCGGTTTGCGTCAACATCCTTCTTATTATTCTCGTAAAGCTGCCCATCTCCCCGACCTTCCGTGACATGGCATCGATACCAGCGTTCGCTCTTATCAACGCGATGGCCTCCTTGGTTTTCAGGAAGACTAAATTTGGACTCATCAGTGCCGACGGAACAGTAGGGGAAACGATAAAATTTCATGTGGCAACAAGTCCAAGGTCGCTTTCTCTCCAGTATCCCCCTGGAACCACAGAGAACTCGGTGTTACCGTTGGATGTGCAGATTGCCAGCGAGACCGCATAGTGCCGCCAGTGGCCGCCACGATACTTTCAAGGCGCCAGCATTGGCGTAAAAACTTTATCCGTTGTTTCAGTGGAATGTACGTTATGAATAAATGCAATTATGGATAAAGAGAATCGGCGTGTTTCCGTGTAGTTTCGCAAAGATATTTGGAAGACCTAGGGCTGCTCATTGTTTCTGCAAGCTGCCGAAACGAAAGAGCCAACTGCGGGAACATGACGGGAAATGCCTCGCTCAATTCGGTGGAATGAAACCAGGCGAAAGGACAACGTATCCACATGCATTTGACATTGAACCTGTGGTTGTCAATACTCAGAAAGGTCCGTCGAAGAGAAAAACGTAATGGCCAGTAGCATACACATGTTATACAACAATAATTCAGACAAGACAAAAAAACCTTCAAGTCGCGTTGACGCGGTGTTCCGTCCCGCGACTGTTCATCCAAGTCTCCGGTCCCTGATTCCGATTTTCCTTTCAGTGTCAGCAAACGACCTGAAGTGCAAAACCACCGACCGTTCGATTGTTCATCCTCTGGTTTTTAATCCTTCGAGTAAACCACTCGAACGACGTACACCCCGTTTCGAAGTTCTTGTCGGGGGTACGAGCGACGGCGTCGGCGACGATCTTGCTGTCCTCGACGAGTGCACGGAGTTCCACGTCGTTTCCGGGGCGGGTGAAATATACCAGGGACCAGCGTTCCTGTTGAGCCTGAGCGCCGGGAGGAGGGCTGCATAGAAATGAGTGTTGAAACGGTGTGTGGATTGAAAAATTGAACGTGCACGACACGATGAAGGTTAGATCGAAGGATACCACCACTGAACAGTGCCAGTGCATCGCCGATATTACGGATCGCGTGCCCCGGAAGTGGCTGGGAAATTATGAGTGAAGGCAGTGATACAAGAACGCGAGACCAACCTTAATGTATTGCCAGTCCTCCGAGCCGGGGACGAGGACCTGTAATCCTCCGAGCCGATTATGCAGGAACGAAAGCGAGCCAAAATCTGTGTGCGCGCCGATTGCAACTTTGGTGGGCGTATGGGCGGACGGGGGATTCTTGATCACCCGAGTTTCACTGCCGCTGTATTCCGCCAGCGAATGCCTCTTCTTCAGCGCATCGGGCGGTAACCCGAGCCGAGCCGATCGTTGAATATCTGAAGGACTGTATCGTTGACCTCCACGGATTTCTTCACAGACGGCGTAACGGTCTCCACCATGTCGGCGTTCACGGAAGAGGGATACGCCCGGCGTGCCTGCTTTGGCCAGGCCAAAGCTTACCGTCGTAATGTACAACGTTTGTGTACTTGCCGCCAGATATCTTAGCAATGCTGGGAACAGCGCTGGGGTACATCAGTTTAAACAACCTGCACGATAGTGAAGCTATACGAGCCTCCAAATGAAGAATTTGACGCCAACTTCGCAGCGTTGACAATATTCTTTCCCTGCACCGTCTCCAAGGTTTTTTATCCTCCAGCTTTTTATGTGCGTCCACATCCTCACCCGAATTTAGGTGGTGCCGTTGTGGGCGCGTTGCTGAAAGATGGGATGTTTGTTCCTCGCGCAATTTCACGCGATCCTGATTCAGAAGCCTCCAAGAAACTGAAAGCGCGGGGGGTTGAAGACCCCCTCGACAGAACGGGGCTCGTCAGTGCTCTGCATGGCAGTGAGACCGTCTTTGCAGTGCGTGGACGTTGTAGATATCGTGAAGTGAAGTGATGCCTGAACTGATAATATAGGTCACCGTCTCTGTCTTCTTCTACCCAAGCAGGGAGGATGAAGGCGAGCTGGCTGAGCGGCAGTTATTTAAAAGGGAAGAAAAAAATCGAAGAAACCGAAAAATCCTAGAAACTGACATTTGCGGTCCACCTGCTATCGCCGAGTCTCAGACACTCAGGTCTCTGGTCGTGTTCAGCAGACCTGGCGGAATGTGGTTTTCCTCCACGACATTCGATCCTCCAGTCTCCTGCTACCGCAATATCCCCTCTTCGACCGAGGTATCCCGTCTGCGGCTCGTGGGCCCACTTGAGAAAATGCGCTGACTCTTTTATCAGAGTGACCTCTTACCTTGCAAGGATAGACTCGACTGGCATCCAATGAGTACCGCTGCTGAGTACCGAGCGAAGACTCAAGACGGCAATGTTGTCGGCAAGTCTTCATTCACGCCGACGAGAATCGGAGCATAGCATACGTCGCCATCAATCTTAAAGCATGCATTAAGTAAAGCACCAGAACCTAAGCACGCCGGGATATCGAGTACACTCACTGTCTTCAGTCCTCCTCATCGCTACTCTCCAGCGCCAGATCTACCACGGATCCCCTGGCCGCCGACACTCGGGCAGGAACCACACGCCGCCGCTTGGTCCCAATCTTCTCAATGTTCTCATTCTCCGAGTCCTTCTGTGCGCGTGGCTTCTCCTCGTATTCCTCGTTATCGTCCTCGCCCCGGACTTGGGTCCTAGGAACCAAGCCCTTCAAGTGCACACGCGGCCTCTCGAGATCTCCTCATAGTCCTCGTCCTTCGTCCCGGATCCGCGATTTCTTCGGGCCTTCAACATCCGCATCGCTATCCCGTACTCAGCGCGTAACACTAGCCAGTGTTTGCCAGACACCTTTGTTTCCAACAGGAACAATCACCTCCGAATGCCCAGAAAGGCAATTACGGTCGACATATAAAGTTGACATTGGAGCTACGCTATCGGATACCCGGCTATTTATTCAAGATGGGGTACAGATAATATCACAAGGCATCGTCGACAGAGAGGTTAGGGAGCTGCTTCATATTTCGATCGGCTATAAATCCAGAGTTCTCGCGGGCCATGGCTAGCTGAACCTCGACTCCGCGTTGGGTGTACAGCGTGTCTGTCGGTCCGGGCCGACTCACACGCCATTGCAAGGTATTGCTGATGATGGAGGGCTCCTCGTTCCAGAATGTGTGTTGGAAGTTCACGATGACGATAATGAGGGTGGGATATATGCCAGTGATCTGGGCACCCATAGCCGAGAGGACTTTGTAAACAAACCACCACGGCGAAGCTCGAGTAAGTTGCTCGATGTATGTAATGACCTGGGTGAGCTGAAATTCAGAAATGATGATCAGGGAATTTGCTTTCGGATCATTTGCATCCTCGTACCCATAATAAACTATAGATGAGCCCAGAATCAACGAGCATTAAAAGAATTTTTTCGCTTGACATCTTGTACGCTTTCCTAGACAAATTCAACTCTCGCATCATCTTCCGATGTCGCCTGGACATCCATATCGTCAGCAGGCGCGTTTGGAAATACGAAATCCTCCCATACCATGCTTTTGACCCGACCAATATTGTGCAAGTTACGTTGGTTCCGATCGAGAAAGTCCATCCAACGAGACCCGACCAGTGGCAGATTTGCTCATGCGCAGGGAGAAAGCGATCATCGGTATTGCAGACAGCATTGATGAGCGTAAAAACTGCAAAAAAAAAGGATATCGTTGGTTGCCCAAGCGACGGATAGGATAAACTGAAGCAGCTCACCGAAGGACACGAGCAGCAAAGTGCTGGGTATCGAGACTGCGAGAATTCTCCGTCCATATATAACCCAGGTGCGCCAAAGGACAACTCCATCTCCAATAATCATCTAAGTCTTATGTCAGTAGTAGACACATGCGGCTGGGAATTATCGCGAACATTGAACATAAACAGAACTTGCTGACAGATAGAAAAAGTGAGCATGTTCTCGCCGGCCAACTGCGCCCGATCCGGAATAGATAGGTCGTGAACCATCAACAGCGAATGGATATTTGTGAAGGCAATGACAACTTCCATGGCCCATTGAGCGACAGAGGCAGCATATAAATAGACCACCACGACAAGCATAATAATACGGCTTCGCGATTTGAGGCCTTTGCGACTGCAAGACGAATTGATGTCAACGACTCGGAATTTTAACCAAAAACTTACAGAATGGAATACACCGCAACGGCGAAACAGAGACCGTATGCACCTGTGAACCTTGAGGGAGTGTAGTGGTCCTGCCAGCGAAAACCACTGACTGCACAATATGCTTTGGGTGATCACACCCACAACATCCTGCATTATATCGCGTCCATAGTGCTTGAGGAGTAGTCTATCTGCTTCCGACAACGCAGAAGACGGACTCGCACCTGGATCCGAGCCAGAAGACATTCGAGGAAAGAAATGAAATCGGAGGGAACAACGACTTCAAGTTCTGGAATGTATATTAGCAAAATCCGGGGATCACATGCAACACGCACTGTGGTCGCAGAACCCCACGAAATTCCCACAGCTGCCCCGCGAAATTCCCGTTTCGCGAGGTTTTATAGGGAAATAATATTTCACTGAGTTATTTTTCACCCAGTCATTCACAGAGTTTTTTTGGCTGTTGTGAACTGCCTGAATTTCGCTCCAACTTCGAGTGAAGATAACTTGCATTTTCTCAAGAATTGCAAGTCCCTATCCGGTGAGTGCCTACAATAATAGTGTGAAAACATAGTGAATCTGTCTGCTCCCAAGGTAAAGTACATGAAAAATATGTTTCACCAAAAAATATGGTGAATGCACTTTTTCACCTTCTTTACCCGGTGCCTGGAACAAGGTACATAACTGTGGTCATCAGGACCAGATGTTTTCACAGGAAAGTATATGTTCTAGAATTCAAAAATACTTATAGATAGTAAGATAAGTTATAGACATGAGTCTTCAGGCCCTCTGATGAGGTGTTCATAGTGAGATGAAGGTAATGTTGTGCCAAAAATTCACCTGAAAAGTCTGTGATAACCCAGTGAATTTCACGGAGTGGGGTTCCACAGTGTAATTATGCCATGTTTTTTGCCTCTGCTTTGTGTGAAGTTCACTGAGTTTTTGAGTGGACACTCAGGAGAAATGGACCCAGTGAATTCATAATCGCTTCATTTGGAAGCGGATGTCGCTCCAAAAGTCCGTGAACTGACCCTGTGAAACGTTCCACTCACAGGGTTGAACTCAGTGAAAAAAGTCTGCGAAAGTCACTGATTTTGCGCGACTTTCACATACTTCTGGAGTGAATTTGGCAGCAAAACCCCACGAAAAAGATCAGCAAAATTCACAGGGTTCTGTGACCACAGTGACGAGGGAAGCCGCCATGACAAATTGCCTAGGTGCCAGCAGCGTGAGTCTCCCATCGTGGAATACTCTATTACCTCTATCACTATCACTATTGCACTATCACCTCCACAATGATCGAGCTGAGATCATCTGATAGAACTGCCCTGCGGCGCATATAAGTAGGTACTTACGGAATAGGGCAGGGTTTAGGGCTGTTCGCCGTACCGTATACGGTATACGGCCGTATGCCGACGGCTACTATACGGCTGCATTCCCGGCCGTAACCCGTACCGTATTGGAGAGGTAAAGAGGGTCGTACGGTACGGTACGGTACCGTATTACGGCCGTATTACGGCTGTACGGCCGTCGAATCTTACGGTACAGGGCCAATTTCAAGGTAATTGATATTTTAAATGTATTGGAATAAATAATCAATCTCCCAGGTGTGCGGTAATGTCCCTACGAGCCATACGCAAACGATTCTTCACCAACATGAGGGTTCGAATCGTGTCCGCCTGCAAGCTTGATCGACGCAAGCTGATTGTATCCCGACCACCAGAGAAAATGCGCTCAACTGCGACAGCTGATCCTGCAAGTCCCAAATTAGATCCTGCTGTTCGACACTGATGGAAACATACCGGGAATGGACAATATGTCCAACGCAAACCGGTGAAGCGAGGGGAACTGGTGGCGCCGCGCAAACCACCATTCAATCGGGTCGCATGTGTTGAAATCCTCTGGCACAAGTTGGAAATATTGCACCAGTTCATCAATATTGACTCGGTCCCGGCGCTTGTAGCGGTCGGTAAAGCTCTTCTTTTTGAGCTCGGAGACGCCTTCTGCCTCAGCGATGGGGATGCTCGTCGGACTGGAAGAATTAGCGAGGTGTAGGTAGTTATCCTTATAATGCTGGTGTAGTGCCGCTTTCGCAGTTTCAAGGTATTCGGACAGCTCGCTGTCGTTCTCGTAGTCTGCACATACACCTTCATAGGAAATGCGGGGATCGAGAACGATTTCGAGCGCATCAAGAACGAGATGGAAAGGCAATGAGAGCACCACAAATGTCAAGAGGACCGGAGAGAATGCAAGAAGTAGCACTGCAGAAAACCAGCTCGCAAAGTGATTCCCGATGGCATGTCGGGACGAAATTGAAAGCACGCCATGAGTATAGCGACCAGATTTTGGAGCTGCTAAGATGTGAGCATCTGAATAAAGCAGTTATCATGTACTTAACGAGCTGCAGGCTCTTTGATGTCGCGGACAGAAATCGTCCGCAATGGAGCGGGCATTGAGAGACAAAGAAATTACATTCACGTTGCGATATTTAAGCTAAGACAGCATTCCTTGGCCGGAACGATGATTAGGTAGGGACCTTAAGCCAAGACATTGACACGCAAAAATTCTAATAAAATGTGCGATCCCGTCGGTGCGGCGGGTTGAATAAAAGGAAAAATTGAATACCAGGAGGCGGCGCAGGGGCAATGTGGAGCAGGCGGCACGTAAAACGGACCCAAGTGAAATTCTAGCTGTACATAAAGGGGGCAGACCAAGCTCGATGCCCAAGAAACTCTGCGATTGAGTCGGTTGGGCACGGAGATGAACAGAACGAGAGGAACGAGTAAGCAAGACGTCGCCAGCGGAATGATAAGAGTGATTGCCGGTGGAGATACGGCCGTAGACGGCCGTAGACGGCTCTGACGGTACGGGTCTGTACGGTATGCCGGCCGGGCACCTGGCGTACCGTCAGCTGTTCCTGAAACCTCCCGTACGGTACGGTGACGGGTGCCGTATATACGGCTGTCTGTACGGCCGTATATACGGTGACGGCGAACAGCCCTAGCAGGGTTGCATTGCGTACCATACAGCTCTTCGTGAATGCTAGACAAGGAAGAACACAGTCTCGACATCATTATTGCGGCATTTTTGCAAATGCCGCATCCTTTATTCCATCAGAATTGCGGAATCCGAAAACCAACTGAACTTACCTTAGACTGGAGCAATGAAAGAGGGGATGTATAATTGCACTGACGAATGGGAACAGAAGAAATCTGAAGCATCTGTTCCAATCTATCCTTGCTGAGATATACGGCTTCAACTCGGCGACGCGTGAAACCTGAGGTCGAATGCTGTGGAATCCGATGAGTACCGGACTCAATGAAGACCAAAGACGGCATTTAATGCTGTCGACAAGCCATCATTCACGTCGACGAGAACCGGAGTGTAATAGGTCGCCATCGATCGTGAAGCTTGCACTAAAGCACCAGAAACTAAATACCGAGAACAAATGAAATAAAACGCACAACTCGACGTCCCGACTCGGATATTAGAGTAGAATACACTCACCGTCTTAAGCTTCAGTCCTCCTCATCGCTGCACTCCAGCGCGAAATCTACCACAGACCGCCTGGCCGCCGACGCGCGGGCAGGGACAACCCGCCGCTTCGTCCGATGTTCTCCTTATCCTTCTCCGCGTGCGGCTTCCCCCCGTATTCCCCGTCTCGCGCCCTCAGTTTCTTCTTCTTCGGCGCCTCAAAGTCCGCGTCGCTATCTTCGTCTTCGTCCTCGTCCTCGTCTGCGGGCCGCCTAGCCTTGGGACGACGCGCACGCGCAGCGGCAGCCAAGTTCTTCGCCGCCCCCGGCGCCTTCTTGGCTGCCGGAAAAAGGACGCGCTCTAAGACCAAGACGCGAAGAGGAACGAGAGATTGAAATACGGGGAATGATGAGATCAAGCGTGTACAGTTATCACGCCCCGCGGTGCGCTGCTGCCTCAGAATTTGCGTAAGATAGGCCTCAGTCTGCTCATACACCTCCCCCGACCCAAAAGAATCGAAAGATGCGCGGAAAAACGTCAAGTATATTCAGATGCCCATCCCTACTTTTTACCCTCTGGATTATCGCCGTCCTGCTGCATGCTCATCTCAATCGCGCGCGCAAATCGCCGCCTCCTCGTCCTCGTCCTCGTCCTCCTCCATCGCGTCCGCCGCCGCCGGTGCTGCGCTCGGTGCGGCGGCGGCGGGGGCGGCGGTGGACGGACCATCCATGTCGACGTCCTGCTCCTCCTGCGACAGCGCCAGCGCCTGCTTCAGCAGCGCGTCCTCCTCGCTGTCCGTCGGGTCCGCCGGCGCCGCGGACGAGGAGCCCGCCGGGGCCGCCGCCGCCTCCCGCGCGGCGGCCTCTTGCATCGACATGCGCAGGGCCTGGAGCCGCGTCGCGTTAGTGAGGGAAGCACGGAGGGCGCCGCAGACGCACCATAGCGAGCTCGGGGTCGAGGCTGGGGTCGACGCCGAACTCAAAGGCGGCGTTGTTGTTGGCGCCGCCCGAGCCCGAGCCGGAGGCGTCGCCTGCGCCGCCAGGGACGAGGTCGTCGGGTATGCCGGCGGAGCGGTCGCCCGCGAGAATGGGGGAGGAGATGAGGACGTCGGAGAGGAGGACGTGGGGTCCGGGCGCGGCGGTCACTATGTGTCTGTGGGCGTATTAGCACGCATTTGCGCGGCAGACGGAGCGCGACGCACGAGTTGTCCCCGCTGCTGGCGCTCTCGACAAACGCCTTGAGCACCGTCCGGCCGTCGTCCGCGGGCTCCTCGATGCCGTCGCCGTAGCACACAACATCGATCGCGACGTTGTTCTTCTTCAGCTTCTTCGCGAGCTTGACCATGCCCTTCTCGTCTGCTGCCGGGCCGTCGAGAGGCGACGCGACGAACACAATGATGCGCTGGCGCAGGTTCTTGTTCGAGCGGTGCTTGAGCGCGAGCTGCGCGATCGCAATCGCCGTCGGGATGTCGATACTCCCGCCGATCTTCGACGAGGTGGTGTGTATTGCCTGCAGTATCTGGCCGATGTCCTTCGTGTGTGTTACCAGGACTTCTGGGCTGCTTCGGGTGAGTATATACACCCCCAAAACATGGAAACAGTACCCCTTGCCGGCCATGGTCATTATGCCGACCGTGTTCTCCGGATTGGAGTCGATTTTTGTCTGGACGACGGTGGTGACTGCGTCGGACTGGGCGTCGAAGCGGGTGGGCTGGTAGTCGCCGTTCCGCATGTACTCGGAATTGTCTATTATCATCATCGTGGCTTCGAGCGGCATTTTGGACGAGGAAGTGGAAGGACAGAAACGCTGACGCGTCGATTGGCTGTGTTTTGCCAACCCAGCCACTACGCCTTGACCCGGATATGGTAATTTTGAGAACATACGAAGGCAGCGACCCTATCACAGTAGCATAGACAAAGGGAGAACGAGCCCGTCCGCGCCCAGGTTCGTCCGACTGCCAAGCGATACATTTCCGCATAAAACTTCCCTCAGACCCCATCCCTCGCGGATTGCCACCACCCGGACTGGTATCTGGGTCCGCGGCTGAAACGACATTGGACTTCTGGGTCGACGTATTGCATGGTTTAGATTTCAACCCTTCTTGGCGGCCTGCATTCGATGGGGTGCGTGTCACTTCGCGCGGACTCAGCTTCACCTCGAATTCAACCCGCGTACGTCGAACTCATTGTCTTGCCAAAGCAGGAATCGGCCGTGCCTTCGATTAACATAATCGGGAGCCCCGACGACGATGCGGAAGCGCTGGACCGGATCGACCGCGCTAGCCGGGAACAGGCAAGTCAACCCCCCCCCCCCGATTTTGTTCTCAACGAAAATAAACAATCCCCGCAGCACCGGAGCCCCATTTACCCGGCTATGATTCAGGGTCGCACTTTCTCGTTCATACCTGCGGATTGGCAGCAATCGGTCCCGAATGGGACAGCTGCCACTCCTGCGTCAAGTCCCCCCTCCAGCACCAATCGCCCATCAGACGTTCATTGCGCGGCGGGGCGGGTCAATCGGTCTTCTAGATCTGCTTCTCCCCCCTCCTCTGCTGCTACTGACGACAACGAATTTCCGACGCCGGCCAGTCACATTTGGGTACAGGATCCAAATAATAGGAACGTGTGTACCACTGTTCTTATCCCCACTCCTTCCGGTTCGTTCCGGCAGTCGGTCCCGGGCACACGCCCCGGACTGCCCGCGCTCCGGTTCCACGACCCGCCCCGCCGCCTACACCCCGGAGCTCGGGTTGGGCTCCTCCCGCGATACCGCTTCGTCGGCAACCACCCCCAGCGCCGCTGGCCCCGCCGCAGCCGCCCACGGCTACGTATACACCGATACCCCCAACGCTGTGGCCCAGTGCCCAGGCCGGTGCATGGCAAGCCCTTCCTCAAGTGCCCCTCACATCGCCGCGCCACCGGACGGTGCACATCCCCTTCCTCCCGACATCCCGGTGGGGTACGCTGTACAGCCACTGTCGGCCTAGTACTGTTCCGCAATTTCAGATACGTCCCCAGATGTGCGTTTATTGAACCATGGGCCAGCCGCCGGTGCCAGAGTGGTGTTTTATTTATTAATTACGATACTTAACCAGATAATGCGACTCAGAGTAGAGTATATAGCTTATTCTTAACAATCAGACAGCAATGAATCCAAATTGAACACGGAACGAGGCCGCGAAACGGAATTTGCGGGCGAGCCCGTTATCTGAATGTTCAACACTTCCTATCCCCACCGATTTTTCAAGGCTCGGGACTGGTTCAATTAGACCAATGTATGCACCGAACGTCGAATTTGGCGAGTGGAAAGGCTTCAAATAAACTGACGCATGGATGTTTATTTTCAAGAGTCACACAAATTCTCTACGACCTAGAGCAGCTTTTTGAATTCAATATCTCTGACTCAGAAATTCAACTTGAACTTCAACCTGGAAGTCGGCCGACATGAAGTGATGCTTCGGAGTTGTCGGCGGATCATCATGATGGATGTCGATGTGGTGACTCAGACTGCGTGGGACGCACTGGCAGCAGCTTGCCCACAACTTCAGGTATTTCTCGCCTCACCCCACTAACACTCATTAATCTCGCATAGATGGAGTCAAATCAATCTCTACGGGATCGTTTAACACAAATCAACGCGCAGATCGCTCTGCTCGAAGGAGAGCAAAAAATCATACAGAAAAAGCTCCGCTCCATCATCTATCCAGTTCTGGGCTTGCCTTTCGAGGTGACCTCAAAAATCTTCGTCCATTGTCTCCCGGAAGACCTTGAGGGCTCCGAGCCCATCCTCGGCTTCCCTCGTGGGAAGCCTCCTACTCCGCTCCTGTTGTCACAGATCTGCAGAGCCTGGAGATACGTGGCGCTTCAAACACCCAAGATTTGGGCCATGTTCAATATCTCCCTCGACCACTGGTTGCGGAATTCGGCACCAGTGGCGTCGACGCGACTCGAATATTGGATGGACAGAGCGGGGGTCGTCACTTGTGTCCCTTACGTTGCACAACAGATCCGCCACTCCTACTTCATCGGCGATATTGCTCCCATTGTTCAGATACTCCCGCCAATGGCAGAACCTCGGCCTTCGTGTTCATTACAGGGATCTCGTAACAGAGCAATTCCAATCGGCTCTCCATCGAGAACTCCCTGCTCTCGAAACGCTACAGATAAAGTCAGAGGATCCGGGAACGACAATAATCAACGCGTTTGAGCAAGCACCCAAATTGCGTGCTGTTGCCTTGGATCACCTACCACCAACTCTGCTGCTGCTCCCATGGAGCCAGCTCACACATTTCCGGGGAGAGTGGTGCATCGGGATGGATTGTTATCACGTTTTACGATCAGCCGTCTCGTTGGTCGAGTGTAAATTCACTTGGGTTGACCAGGACATGGAAGAGACGGCCCCTCCTCCCCGTCATCTAGCCCTCAAGGCTCTACATTTGACAGGCGAATATGTCTGCATTCATATACTCTCCATCTTGACTCTCCCTTCATTGGTGGAGCTTGACTTCCGTGACGGCAATGGCTACCCATACCACGAAGAGTTCGTCTCGTTTCTATCGCGCTCACGCCCATCTTTGCTGCGCCTTTCCCTGCATGGCGGCGCATATTCACGCATAATCCACGGCTTCCCGTTCCTTCTCGACCTCACCACCCTCAAAATTTCCGAGATGAGTGTCGCCGGGATCCTGGATTTCTCGCACAATCTCCGTGTTCGCGATCCGGCCGCATTTCTCCCCAATCTGAAGTCCTTTGCATGCTCAGTTCGGGAACCGGCTAGGAATCACTTGATCAAAAAGATTCCTGTCATCCAGTATGGCGATGTGGCGGACGCCCTCGAGTTCAGGTCAGGCTACCGACTGAAATCTTTCGAGCTGAAATTGAACCGCCAATCGATGCGCGATCAACTGGACGCCTACGACGACGACTATGCGAACAACATCCGGGATCTTTTGGCCCCACCTCCTAATTTCCGCCTCAAACCTTCCGCGACTCCAGGCTTTAGTCGAGGAGGGCATGCATATTTCTGTGATGGCTGAAGTAAGGGAAATGTCCGAGGCTTGGATATAGGTTGTTTCACCGCCGCGAGTTTTTCGCGTAGTTTTTCATCGTAAGCCAGTAGGATGTTGAAGCGTTGAACGGCTTCCAAGGCTGAGGCAAGCATGAGAGGATCTTGGTCGGAACAGTCCCGGGATAAATTGTATAACGCTATCGCTAGGTCGCGGCGGAAGGCGATTAGCTCGTCGTCTTTGTCTCTACCTGCTTCAGAGCTTCTATGGCACACCTTGCAGCTTCTACTGCCCTCCGAGAATTTTCTTCAAATGAGTGCAACAGATACGCCTGTCTTGGTGCACGGTCACGAGCTCTGGAGAAGGCGCATAAATGGCAGCAGCTTCATTCAGAACTCGAAGAGCTTCTGAGTTCCGCTTCTGGTCCACGAGAACTTGCGGTGTACTGTGCAGCGCGCCCGCACATTCGGGGTTGAACAACTCGGGAGAATCCGCCGCCAAGAGACAGAATATTTCGGTCGCCTCGCAAATTTTGTTCTCCGCTTCCAAATAATGACCGATGGCGTTAAGGATAGTGAAGAGACCAACCAAGCCATGAGCCAACTTTGGTCGATACACGTCGGGGTATTCTGCTCGAGCTGTTCCCAAAGCGCGACTGTCTTTCGCATGGGGTCCAGAGCTTCTCCGGGACGACGAAGCTTTCAAGAGTATCCGGGAGTACATGCCAAGAGACTCAACGTATTCCGTCGTATACCGCTTGGAGAAACGCGAATCGTGGAGCTCGCGGTACGTCTTCTGTGCTTCAGAAGCATCCTTCACTGTGTCGTAGTAATATTTTAACGCGTGGAGAACATTGGCCCGATGCCTTAAGAACAGGGTTTGCTGATGTAGTCGACGTGTATGCTAGTTCGACCTTACAGTCAATGGTATAGACATATTACTGCCGCGAGTTAACTTGAATTTTCTTTCAACTCCGCTCCCCGTCAATCTTCGCTGTGAATGTAGGTTAGCACGAGTTAATACATGTCGTAGCGAATATACATACCGGTAGACGCTAAACCATGTTGTGATGTTCGTTTGTTTTCTTCTGCAGCGATTCGGCCACCTCCCAACCGTGTTGTTCGATCGACAGATCAAATGAGTCTATCTGGCTCTCGTCGTTCGTGGGAACTGACCCGTTCGGGTTGTCGCCAAAGCGAAGGCTGGAGATCCTTGTTGTCTTTTCGGTGTTGTGAGGATTTGGTGTCCTGTTGACGGTCCATGTCTCAACGGAAACGCTCAGAGTGCACGATGATAATCGTTGCCGTTGGGAGGACGGCCTGCCGTACGATTAGGATAGGAATGGGGAGATCGGAGGTCAACTCACTGCAATTAGAGTAGCCGCATGGGTAATTGCGGTCGTTGCATAATCAAGTGGAGTATAAGCTGTGAGGTCTACCTGCGCCAGCACTACAGTTACAAGCTGGATATGTACGAGTCACGATGCGGTATTAGTCGAACAACATGAATTACTTACCTGAAGGGCAGCGAAGAAGGCACCAGTTTCAACTAGGATGAACATGATTCGGGTAACTGGACTTGGGTTTCGGAGATTTTTGTTGGCAGTGGCGTTCATCAATTTATGGTGCTGCCTGGTCGGAAGTGGTACTAAATCAGGTTCAACTGGAGGAGAATGGAGAAATAATGCCCACCAGGCCTTAACGGCAATGCAGAGGGTCCCCATAACATTTGTTCCGAGTGATAGATAATTGGCAGCCGTGCCGAGCTTCAGGTCTGTTTCGAGACCAAGATATTCACCGCTTTCAATGGTATGATGGGTTACCACCGCGGAATAATACACCCAGAAAACTAGTACAATGGATCAGGAATGAAGAGGGCCGCGGAAGCGACTTACAAAGATCGGCCGCCATCACGAGGAGAAAGATATCCTCGAACAACCCGATGTCCATTAGACAGCACGAAGGCGCGCCAAATAACAATAATATCCGAAATTGTCCACTAATGATTATGGGACTCATCAAACCAACATCAACTCTATATTAGGTGGCATCAGAAATAAGCCGTCGCTTACATTGATGGCGTTTGGCCAATACTGAAGGCCTTGGTACGTTTGTGCTCTGCAATCCACAGGTCACGTCGTTCACCAAGAGGAACATCAGTGGCGATTAGATATCCACGAATCTGGGACATTGGGAATCCAATGCTAATAGCAAGCTGCAATGTTGTGGAGACAAAGAGGATACACATCGCCGCGAGCAGAGACCAAGTCGCCCAGGACGTGAGTGGCCGCATACTAGGTTCCCATTAACCTGGCAGTGACGCGAACCCAGCGACCAACATACATCATTTGGCGCATGCATATTATGAATAGTACGACATAGATACCTGGAAGGTCTATGAGCAGGAGGTTTCTCGAGGACGACAGGACTGCTCACCGTATATAACGGAATCCACAAATCCACCCAGATTATTTTCATATATGATAAGCCCGTAAGCGTTCAAGACCTCCGAGTCGTCCTGTGTGGAGAGGAACATGGATGTATGAAGGGAAGATTCTGACGGAATGAATAGGCTGAGGGTCTTATCATTCGACGAGTGAGCTATTATATCATGGAGCAGTGGCATCGCGTTAGCCGTGGGGCGTTCTGCTTCGACACAGTTATCGAAGCCATAGTGTGAAGTCAGAGCGACCACAATAGCAATGAGCAAGGACGCGCATCATCGTCAGACGAGTGACTCCGGTAAGGCTCCAACCATTTTCATTTCCAACCATTTTCAAATGTCAAAAACTGTTTTTTATCGTGTAGTTTGAGGGCGCTGGGAAAAGGTATGCCAACCTTTTATAAAAGGTTTAAATGATTGAAAAAAATCACCCACCTCCCATTGGCGTACTTGTGCAAGCTAGGGCCCAATCTCAAATACATTGAAGCTTCAGCAGTGATTCGTCGGATCATTTGCTGACCTATCATGGAGCAGTGGCGTCGTGCTTCTGCGTTCTCGTTGATATCGTCCCACAGACCCCAAGCACAAGAATTCTAAAATATTTCAACTAATAGAGCGGGTGTCTGAGCTCAAGTTCGGGTGCCAAGGAGAAATCAGGAGAATTTGTTAGAGAGAAGCAAGTTCATGACCACCGTACCGTTTAACACTGCGAACACGTCATGACACTAGGCCTATGCAAACCCCCTCGAATCCTGCTGTGATGCGAAACAGTGGCTCAAGCGCAAGTAAAGTGAAGAGGTCGACGTTGTCTTGGCTCCTCCTCCTGCTCCCCCTGTGGCGGCTTGCTGATACGTGATCATTTGAGGCCGGGAATGAGCAGTTGGACGCACGACTGATCGGATCCCGTGGAGTGTCCCTTTCCATAAACTCCACCGTCCCCCACTATCAGCTGTCCTTTAAGGTTCATCAGCAAAGCTAAATTTCTCTGGCCCATCGGCTCCATCGGTGTCCGATGGATATGGCTGGTATAACAGCCAACCAGATCGCGCGAGAATGTAACAACTTCTCAGATGGATTCTTACTGCCATTTATACGGAACATAGGTCCATATAAGCATAAAATTTCGACTATCTGATTATACCCCCTTTTAAAAATGAAGAGGGGTACTTTCCGGCTAATGGGGATATCATCGGCGTCTGTGAATCGGCATCCATAATCTGCCGCTCGGCAATTATGACTGTTCTTTTTGTTTTCTTGCTGTTACATTCGTCGGCATCTACGAGCTGCCTCTCGGCTATGACTGTCCTTTTTTCCCCCTGCCCTTGCCTTTGGCCTTGCCTTCCGTTGTAAGAGTTTCAGGTTGTCTTCATGACTTGTTTTTGCCCCTTTTGGATGGTCTCAACTCATCCGCTGGTTTTCCGACTCATTTAGAGTCATTTCCCTCGCCCATATATTTCCATTTCCCCTTCTTCGCTCCCTGCGCGTCTCATGTCTGTTCGTTTGGACGGTGTCCTATGTGCTACTAGTCTGTAGTTAACCGCGCGATCATGTATGCGTGGCGTCGTTATTATATAATCGTCGGAGTTTGAATTCTGTCCTCCTCCCACTGAATCTTCCAGCACCTCTAACCACAAACTTCAAGAGGGAAAGTTTCTTTAATGCTCATTTGCAACTGAACTGCCACTTCAGAATCGCAATGATGGTCCATTTCCTTCTAATTCAGTATCTCGGCCTCTTCCGTATGCCGGACCATCAAAGTTCGGCATTGCGCGTCTTCGATTTTCCGCCCAACAAATGGCAGGACAAATTACTGCTTTTGTATTCCTGAAGGTAAGTGTTGGGTCAGAAGAGTGAAAGACGCGTCGCTGAACCATTCGGAACCTCAGGAAAATTCTGGGATTTGTAATAACGACGCCAGCGATCATTCGATCGAGGTCACTGACAGACTATAACAACCGAGGTACGAGGTTAAATTGTTATAGTGTCTGTTTATAAGAGACTAATGTGCTACTGTTGGTCGTGGACTTGCTGACTGTTTCGTTTCTGCCACGTTCTTTGAAGCTAGACTCTCTCGTGTTCGCTGTGCTCGTGTGTCTTTGAATGTTATCTTGTAAATGGCTCGTCGTGGAACTTTCCCTACTGTGCTGGAGTTTCGTGTCGACCCTTGCTCTCTGTCGACGTTGTTTTGGGTCTGCGTTGAAAAGCTTTCGTAAGTACGCGAACGGCTTCTCGGCGTGGCGAGGTTGTCCCCGATCATTTTGATCCTTGGCTTGAATTCTTCGGGACAGGTATGTCCAGATTTTTCCAGTTGGTTTTTTTCGTTGATTTGGTTTCAGTTCCTTGTTTTCTTCATCCAAGTGTGTTCCCCCTTCATGTTGTTCTATGTCTTTTGCTTAACTTTCTTTTTCAGTTCAATTGCCTCGTGGCGGAACTCCGAGCATTTGCATTTTCATCTCCCATCCGTCTCGCTAATATATATCTTGTAGGTTCCGCTATCGGATCGGTTGGTGCGTTGCAATGTGCGATTTGCCCTTATTTTTTTGTCTTATTGCCTTTGAGCTTTGCCGCCTGTGGTCTCACCGAGATGCCCATTCTGTTTTTGCCAACTGCCATGACTTATGTCCAATGTTCTACTGCTCCGCATCCATCTCCATGGCTTCAGTCGAGCTCCTTCAGTGCTATCCTTCCTCGGATGTGAGACTTTTATTGGCCAGTGTAATGCGTAACGATTGTTTGCTATGATTAATCTTCCCTGCAGTGGCCCGCCGTCTCGCACCTTGCTGACCGGTATCCTCTCAAATGGTCTTTCTGTGTGGCGGCTGGTGAGTTTTGTTGCTACCGGTCTGCGGTTCTTTCTATTGCTATCTTTTCGGGGTACCGCCCTCATTCTACCAGATCCACCTGTCAAAGCCTCTGTTTCCCTAATCGCAATTGGCCTATATTTAAACCCGTCTCAGCGAACTCGAGCCGAACAAAGTTCGGGCAAGGGTGAGCTGACTTGCCAGCCTGCCTATGAATCGCAAAACAAATGTTGTAGCAAGCGCGGAGTTTCATCATTTTGTTCTGAGCTTTATCGGCCTCCAAGCTCAATTCTTCGTCTAGTTTTCCGCAGATACGACGAATATCACCAATTCAGAAGTTGATGTGGTTGGTTCCC
This sequence comes from Mycena olivaceomarginata, assembly GCA_029378375.1. Taxonomy (NCBI): domain Eukaryota; kingdom Fungi; phylum Basidiomycota; class Agaricomycetes; order Agaricales; family Mycenaceae; genus Mycena; species Mycena olivaceomarginata. Next base: position 151,320 of record JARKIC010000548.1, read on the forward strand.
GCTTCAGGATATCCTACCTCCCCAAGTACGTGCCCAGGTCCTATCTGCTACAGACAGTACGTCCAAAACTCCGTCTCTGTCCGCTCAAATCGATGACATTCCCGCTGAGCGCTCGTCATGGCGGCAGAAAGAAAAAAATTAGAGGTCCATTAGCATGTATACCACCTTTCCTCCCATTTAAATTCCAATAAGCTTCCGAAACTCTCGATTTGTTTACTTCCGTGTTGTATTGAGGCGTCATGGTTGATGCCCATGAAAAAATGTGTTTGGTACCCTTGAATTATAACGCCAGCCGAAGTGATCTCTGGTTCATCTTGTGTTAGTGAAAGGTGTTGGTGCGGCCGTTGTATAGCTAGTTTGGTTTATCAACCTCAACCCAACCTGCTTTTCATTTCTTTTAGGCGACCATGTGACAATTGAACGGGCCGATAGTCCGATTACGATTTCGGCAACAAAGGCTCGACAGACGGCAGACAGTCCGGCTGGGGGATCAGTCCCACTACTGATCCATTTGCGATCAGTCGCACAAGGATGTGCACTCAGTCACACTAATCTGGGCGAGTCGCACTCGGCCAGCATGGGAGTAGGACTAAGCGAGTCCCACTCCCACTAAAATCGTTGTTACTTGCAGACAGGCCGGCAGAAAAATCATTGATCGGGGATCATTCCCACTAATGATCTATCTGCGATCAGTCGCACATAGATGTGCACTCAGTCGCACCAATGTGGAGTCACACTCGGCTAGCATGGGAGTGGGACTGAGTGAGTCCCACTATCGTTGTTACTCGTATACTACATCTTTGGTTGAAGCCGATATGGATTAGTCAGCAGTGGTGACGTGGACAAGGACAGATTCCTATTCAATAGTGGTGACTGTTGGGTGACTGGCAAGTAAAAGGGAAGTGATGGCGCTTATATAATGGCTCCCATCACCAAAATTCTGGCAAATCAGTCGGTCCATCGTGCTGCACGAACAAGCCACATTTTGGCTAAACGTTGAGTGAGAAATCGTCTCAGATTCATCTTTTACAGGGAATGTCCCGGCCAGAATTTTGAATCTGGCCCTTGATATTTTTATGCATTTTCACGATCATTTATAACACAAGTTCAGGAGAGAAATCGAAAATTCTATTCGGGACATTCCCTGTAGATTGATCTCACAAGTCTGCTGCATTTTATTTCAGAGCAAATGACTCAATATTGACCGTGCAACGATGGACCAAAGGAATCACGCAAACAACAGTGAAATGACCCCATCAAACACGGGAATCTACGGTTTCTGGTGCTGTTCGCTGGTTTAAAAAATTACAGTTACTGCACATACTTCCCTGTTCACATAATGGATGATTTGGCTGACTTGAGTTGGAGCTATATGGTCTCTGGCGAACTTGGTGGGCGAAATGGTGATTTGCCAGTAGTTTGACAGCTTTTGGCGGTGGCATCAACATGAACAAACGGACATTTGATCCCCGCCACTTGCCAGTCACCACCTATTCGCTTCCTCCTTGCATTGCGATATTGCGGGATTCCCTGGTGACCACCGACAGCTACGGGACTATAATGGCAACCCTAGGAAGCCAAGGGGAGGGAGACCAGGGGTCTGGTAAGTCAACAAGGTCTATATGGACGACAGCCTCCATCCCAACATTTCTCCGCGAAACAGGATCCGTTTCCGCATTCCGAGGCTTCAAAAGCCTCGTAAACCGAAGCATCAGGAAGCATCGCCGCCTGGGCTACCATCGATTTCGTCGCCGACGACCACTCTACCGCGCTTGAATGCCACCGCTCCCGCCTCCGTCGCCTCGGCAGCATCGAGGATGTTCTAAAGTGCCGGTCGTACTGGTTTTTCCAACTGCGCTCCTCCTTCCTCGAACAGGACATTTTCTTCAAGTTCGACCTGTGCCGGTTGGACCGGTACATTCTGCTGCCCATCGACTACGGCTGGGTCAACAACCATGACTGCTACTTCATCAGCCATTACTGGCGCAGCGTCTCGCATCCGGACCGCGACGGGACCGACCTCCGCATGTTCCAGCAGGACCTGGTGTCCGACACGCTCTGGTCCTACGTCTGGGTCGACTGGACCTGCATGCCGCAGGTTGGTGTGGACGGCAAGCGCACGCCGCTGGAGAAGTACTACTTTGGGAGGATGCTCCAGTGCATCCCGATGCTGGTGCGCGACTGCGCTTTCGAGTGGCGCTTTCCGGCCTGGGAGCCGCGCGCGTGGATCCTGTACGAGATGGCCGAGTATGTCCTAGGGCACCAGGAGTACGTGGCCACGGAAGACAACAGGCACTTCCTGCTCCATGTCCAGGAGATGGTCCTGTCTGGCGTGCACCCCGTGCTGGATAAGTACAAGTATCGGTGCACTAACGCGTCAGACATGGATCTGGTGACAGGGCGGCTAGAACTGCTCGTCATTCTTGCCAAGATCTTCCCCGACGACGTGGTGACAAGGCAAAACATGCTGGACTCTCTGAACAAGCCAGAGAACGGATCGGTGTCGAACGTGCTGCTGGGAGTTGACATCAGCAAGACAGAGGGCACGGTGCGGTATCAGGGACAAGTACACCGCTTCACTCCCACGTTCAATTTCACCTCGGGAATCGCTGTCGCATTCCAGGACGATGAGAAGCAGCAGGAGAATTGAGCAGAGAGGGCTCTGAGCTGTCAGAAGGAACGGCCAGACGAATGAGATTCTGTGATTACCTTGCTTGACAAGGTCTCTCCACCCTCATACTCTATGCATACCTTTTGTATTAAGCAGATGAGATTATTCGTGTATGGTTCATGTCCGCCGCTGCCTTGAACAGTGCGGATCGGCATTCATTGCTTACCTACAGTCTTAACTCTTAACCCATACTTGCGATAACCCATGGCCATAACCAGTAATATCCCACAGTTTTTTTGCCGTCCACTGACATGGTTCCCCATTAAATCCATAACTTATAAGCCTGCCATATACATTTTAGGAGTCCAAGATTTAGTCGAGCGATGAAAGACGATCGCCGACTAGTTCGTCATCTGCTCCAGAGCCTCTACGGCACACCGTGTAGCTTCTACTGCCTCTGAGAATTTCTTCAAACGACGGCCGTGATTCTGGCCACGATTCTTGCGGAGATGTGAAAGACACCCGCGAGAGCGACATCTCTTCAAGAGACGTCGCATCGCTGAAAAGAGACAATAGCTGAGCGGGGGATTTGACCATGATTCGACGGTGGTTAGGTGCACGGATTGGAGCCTTGGGGAGGAAAATACGTCAGATTTCAGCTGCCGCGGTAGATCATCCCAGTCCATAGTCGCTGCCGTGGACAAGGGCGCGTTCTCCCCTAGGGATATGCGCTTTAGATCGAGGCGGGGAAGAACAAGGGTCAGCGGTCGTCCTGTCATGATCCAGAGGTCCACATCCTCGTCGGAATGGGCATCATCCCATATGCATACATAGTCGGCATCAGAATGGCCCCCGCTCAAGACGATGCTCAAGTCTTCCACCAGACGCGCAATGTGGGGGGACGAAATCAGAAGTTTGAGGAGTTTCTGGCATGGGGTCGGACGCCCAGTTCCCTTGCCCTTGGGAGGTGCGATTTCGATCTTTTTGAAAATGTGGATGCGCGATGATGCAACGAAGGTGCGCGCAGCAAGAGAACAAGACTTTAGACTGAGGGTGCAGTGTCGTCGTAAAGATCATCGACGACGATATCAATGGTCGACGAGTTCCTGGGGAAAGTGGCTGGACATGTTGAGAGTGTAGAGTTTACAACATGAGATAATGTCCTCAGCCGCACACAGATCAAGAGGCGTGCGATCTCCTTATCGCGGATATATTCCCACGGGGGACCCACCCCCCAAATAAGGCAAGTCTGAGTCAGCGGCGTCCGCGCGGCCATCAACTCGCCACACTTGCCACTAACCATCTACGCGCGCGTCGCGTCCCGCTTAACCCACCCGCCGGCGCGTCTTCGCCAACCTGCAACAGAGCCGATGGAGAGTTGTTCCCTCTGTACATACTGCACATACCCCATTGTCAAATAATACACGGTGGCGCTGCACGTCAAACTCACGTGCACAGATCAACTTCCACGATCCAGAGATCGCTCGCCTCTTGACACAGATAGTGGGTAAGACTCATGTATTAACCTGTAGAGTTTACAACGTGAGATAATGTCTACAGGTATGGTAAGTGTCCGTAGGATGTAAGTATAGAGTAAGAGAACGTACCCTCAGCCGCACACAGATAGTGGGTAAGACTGAGGGTCGTCGTTGAGGGGCCGCCCTAATATATAGGGCGGCTCCGATCGTAAGTGAAACAGGATTCCGAAAACAAAATAAAACAGAAACGCTCCGCATTCGGAGCTGGACGCCAAACGCCAGGAAAGGCAATAGCCTCTCCTCAACAGAGAGTTGAGACGCAGTGACGGTTTATCGAACGTATATCGAGCAAGGTACGAGCTTAGTATCGATAAAGTGTTTTGTCTAGAGAGAGACTGCTTACTTACTTCTTCTTAGTGTGACAGTTGGCACGCGAGACATCGGCCGCCGCGCCCAGATTGACAAATTAGGTAACTGCTCCTGTCTCCCTCCACCACCTCCCGCCCAAGCCAAAATCGTCGACCACCTCAAATTCTTATCCCACCCGAGCCCTCTTCGTAATTCAGCTCATAAAGGTTCCACATGTCCAACTGACCTTTCAACTGTTGTAGAACGATGGGCAAGATGATGAAAGAGCATCAGAGTCTGCGCGATCGCCTCGCATGCTCCCCTTCTCTTTCTGAGAGTGTGCCGCGCGTGGAGGGACATTGCGTTAGCTACCCCGCGGCTGTGGGCTTCGATTAGGGGTGATGCGCAGCAACATAAAAGCTGGCTCATCCGAGCAGCCTCCTCCCCTTTATAGTTGGTTTTGCAGCCTCCCCGTCGGTACGCCGCTGATTTGGAGGGCTCGAAGGATTCAGATCAAACCTTTCAACAAATCCTGGAACGTGCATCTCAGTGGTACGATGTAGAACTGGTTTCCACGTACGAGGACTTTTGGGAACTAAACCCACATGTCGAATCGGTCGTACGCGGAAATCTCCATACTCTCGAGAGACTTGGGCTCGACACGTCCTACCACCGCCCCAGGTCCGATGCGTTCCGACTTTCCCGTGATCTCATCCCGATTACTATGTTCGAGCACGCTCCCAAACTGCATAAGGTGTCCATAATATATCTCCCACCATCCCTCATCACTCTCCCTGGGCTCAATTAACCAGCTTTGTTGCGAAATACCTGTGGTTGGGGATCATTTACAGGTCCTTTGATTAACACCGCGCTTGGAACGCTGTTCATTCGACTCGATTGCCTGCCCAGCTCCGTATGTCAACAGAGAGGATACAGTGGAGGTCCCACCACTCATTTACCTACAGTCATTGCTGGTTCATGACACTCACACTCTCGCCACGGCCCTACTCCTCGCTTTAACACTTCCCAAACTCACCAAACTCCATCATTTTCCGAAGGTCCCCCAAGTCTTTGTCGATTTCCTCTCTCGATCCTCGCCGATGTTGCACGAACTCGCTGCGGGTCCCTGCTACCACACATTGATGGAAGGTCTGCCGCTGATGTCGTTGTTTTCTGTACTCTCTGTTGACGGCATGTCGATGGGGAAAGTCACACGAATCCTACGCTCGCTGCGCGATTCTCCCGACTTCATACCGAATCTCCAATCGCTCGACATTCGCATCGGCACGCCGAATCAGCCAGGCAGTGAGGACGGGCGAGATATGAACTTCTTCAAGGTGGAGGAATAAGAGGCTATTGATCCAAAGGACCTTGAAACCACACTCGATTACGAAGCGTTGGTAGACGCCCTGCTTGTCGGATGGCGCCGACCGAATTTCACCAGCGCCCGGCTCACGAGATTCAGTCTGACCTGGCTGGAGCCGACGGACTTCGACCCGAGTCTAAGTGAGTATGTGACCGAGGAGGACGTCGGGCAGCGGCCTGATCCCAATATCCTCGAGCGACTCTCTCATCTCGAATACGAACTTTATTTGGGAAGCGAGAAGATGTCTTGGCTGTAGGCTGCACTCTTTAATGCACTATTTTTGTTGTTTACCCTGCAGTTTCAAATGCCTATCCACGGCTTGATTTAGGCGACCTCTATTTGTCTCTTGTTCCCATCCACGTCCGTCCAGGTGTCCAATTCTTGGAATCTCCGTCATAAGGCAAAGTATTGTTCATAAACAAACTCTAGTCGTGTTCTAGAAAATTATACTCGATTCTTGGCCCATCTGTGCAGGACCTCGCTGTGCGCTATTACCATTAGGCCTCAGGGACAATGGGGTCCTTGTGGAAAGCCGCCAAAACGCCTTGCAGCTGGGAGCTCTCGTTAATTGAGAGAATACACTGTGTTCAGACCCCCCCCTGCACAGAGGCTTAGTTCAGGTACCTACGCAGACCTCTACAGATCGCTATGTGTAGGTGGCTGGACAGGGTCTGTGTAGCTCTGTATAGCTCTGGGCAGGTCAGTGTATGTCAGTGCATGTCAGCTTAGGTCAGTGTAGGTCATGGTAGGTCTGTGTAGTCATCTCCACAGGATTAAGATACTGTAACAACAACCGCTGCGGATGTTGAGCTGGCAAGAGAAACTCTGGTCTGTGCAGCTCTGCGAATGTACCTACCCTCACCACACTGACATATACAGACTCTGCGTAGTTGTCTACGCTTCGGCTACACCCACCTACCCGGACACCGTGTGTAGTCGTCTAAACAGGATCTGTGTGGCTGACTAAACATGTCTACGCATATCTAAACTCAACTACCCAAACTGTGTTTAGGCCACCCTTGAATGTAGTGATAGTTCGGGCATTCACAAAACACTTACACCACCAGCCTGATGCGACAATAGGCAGTTGGGCTTCTCTGCAAACTCCTTCTCTATGGCTCCGCTACCTTCATTGTAAAGGTTGCCGCGCGGGTACGCCTTCTCGATCTCCTCCACCGTCGTGCGGTTGAACAAAAGGTTGAAATTGATCCCGCCGGGGCCGAGGTTGGCGTACCCCTCGATGTCGAAGAATGCGGTGAGCGACATGAGCTGCGCGGTCGCGGACGAGTTGCCGGTGGGCCAATTCGAGGTGTGGAGCACGATGCTCTGGACGATGTCGCCGACCTGCTGTGCGTCGTAGGTCGGCGCGACGGCATGCAGGTGGTCGTATGTCATGAATGCGCCGAGCAGCTCGAAGGTCATCGCGTGCGCGGGGTGGTCAAGCACTTCCGTGCTATTCGACCAGCCCAGGTCGTGGAGGACGCAGGTGTGGTACAGGCGCCGCGTCAGGTCCTGGAACGCGATCTGAGGCACGCCGGGCGTCCCGGAGGGGAAGCCGTTGTAGAGTAGTGTGAGGGCGAAACAGAAGGTCCGCAGAACGTGCAGGAATATCGCCGGGGAGTTCAGCCTTTTGGCGTATGTGAAGGTCGCCGGAGCTGCGATGTCGAGTGGGACGGCGTTAAGAGTTTCGAACGGGACATAGTCTGGTTTGATTTTGGACAGAGCCAAAAAATCCAGAGTGTTACTGGGAACGTAGGCGTCGAATGTCTGCGGGAAAGGCATTTCTTGCGTACTTTTACACCTCCGACCCATGCAGTATTTATACTCTTGCGACGGGGCTGAGTTGAAAAACAAGTCACCTGCTCGGCGGATCGGTGTGTAATAAATCCTGGGTTACCACGTGCGTGTACGATACCAGACTTCGCTGACGTTGATTCATACCCGAGGGAAGTTGAATATTTGGAACTCGAGCTGAGCTTCAAACGAATTGCCAAGTGAAAAAGAAGTAGATGAGGTATCCACCAGTCCAGTGAGTTGCCAGGATGTGGCACTGGACGATGTGCCAGTTGAAGCAAACCAGAATTTGTCGGTCGACGGCGACTGAACCGAAGGAGAACTCCGCGCGAAATCCGCAGTTCAGGCTCCAGTGAAAAGACATGAGCGACATCCCGGCAAGTAATGTACATCGTGACGCGGCCACTGTCCGTGTCGTCTCCGAGGTCGGTGGCGGGTCGGTGTTGGAAAGAAAATGACAGAAAGCATGGGTAACGCCATAAGGAAATACACCGAGATGAGGTGGATAAATATTTTTCTCTCGCAAAGAGTAGAGCGTACTTTTGCAGCTCTCTAAAAGCCTCGAAATCACGAAAATGTTCAAAAATTTGATGTCTGATCTCAGAAATTTGTGACGACCAAAATGGGAACGGCAGAGCGGCAGAGAATCCAGAAGGCCATCCAGAGGTTCAAAATTCCTTCCTTTTGCCCCGATCTTTTTGGAGAGGTGAGTAATGAAGGTCACCAATGTGTCCCTCCCCTCCAGTGTAGTTCTCTGAGAGGAATACTCGAGGTAGAGCCCAAGCTCGTCACATTAGTCACTGCTCTCGGCTAAAATTGAGGGCTGATGGCAAAAATCTGGGAGGGGTTGCAAATACGCTCTAGTAGGAAGAAATGGAGTAATGAGTGCGTAGGTGGGGACGGAATGCGAGACGGGATCTAACAACCACTGAGTTTACTGCAGGCAAGGAAAGGAGGAGGATCCGAGGAATAAATGGGGGTGTATGCGGGTGGGCTGGGACAGCTTTGCAGCCGATTCGTTGAAGCTTCTAATGCCTTGGGATATGGGTGGAATAGAACGGATCGGGCGGGAAAGGAAGGCACGGGCGACGGGGTCGCATTGAGTACTAGTAGTGAGTAGTACGCTTGAAGTACGTACGCAGCAACTGGCGGTCTTGAGGAAGGGAGGGCGAAACAGCGCGAGGATGGCGAAGCTCTTGAGAAAGGGATGGGCGAGTGGGTCCCAAAAGATGATAATCCGAGAGGAGGACTCGAGGAAAGAAAAACGCGTTGGGAGGGCGCGTCAAAAGAACGCTTGTGACTAAGCATTTGATGTACGGAACATTCCGAAATCTAATCATTGTTGTCCACAGCCGCTCGCGTGGCCTCGAGAGCCACTTCGGACTGAAGACAGCCTGAAGTCATGGAGGACGAATTTGCGCCCTTGGTAGGATCTCACTATTTCCGTTTGAAACTGGCGCGCTGAAATGGATGTTAAAGGTGTTAGACAACGGTTCTGGCATGATCAAGGCTGGCTGCATGTTTTCTATATGCATGCTTTCTCGATTGTCTGCTCAAGGCTACTTATTTCACAGTCGCTGGTGACGACAGCCCTCGGGAAATATTTCCCTCTGTTGTAGGTATTTCCCGGTACCAAGGCTCGGTGGCAAAAGACCACTATGTTGGGTATTTTAGTCGATGATTTAGTCCATGCCATCAACTCAAGGTTACGGTGTAGCAACTCGGCGCAGTCGATGCACGATATTCTTGCCCTGAAGTACCCTGTTCATCGCGGACTCATTAAGAACTGGGACGACATGGAGAAGATCTGGCAGCACGCCTTTCGCGACTTGCTGGGCGTAGATTCCTCAAAGCACGCCGTCCTAGTCGCCGAGCCCCCACTCAACCCCAAAGCCAACCGCGAGAAGATAGTGCAGATTATGTTCGAGACCTTCAACGTCCCTGCCTTTTACTTGGCTGCTCACGCCGTCCTGTCTCTGTATGCGTTTGTCTGGCCGCACAACTGGTGTCGTCGTGGAATCGGGCGATGGGGTCACTCATGTCGTTCCCGTGTGCGAAGGCTTCGTGGTTCCGTATGCCGTCCTCCGTCTCGACATAGCAGGCGGCGAAATTACCGAGCTTCTAGGCAAGGCCCTCGCGGAGCGCTATCCGGCCGCATCCGCCACCACTGCAGCTGCCCGTGACTTCAAAGAGAAGCTTGGCTACGTGGCACTGGACTTCGAGCGGGAGATCCTTACTGCGGTGGAAGCCAGTTACGAGCTACCCGATGGCCAGGTTATCACTCTAGGCGAGGAGCGCTTCCGCGCCCCCGAAAGCCTCTTACAGCCCGCACTCGCTGGGCTCAACGCCATAGGCATCCACGAAATGGCGTGAGTCTTTCCGCTCTGGATTTCTCTGCATTGACTGTCCTGACGCATCCCCACCGTAGCTTCACCGCCATCTCCAAATGTGATCTGGATATCCGCTCCGATCTGTACCGCGCGGTCGTCCTCTCTGGCGGCACCTCGATGCTCCTCGGTATCGGCGCCCGCATGCAGAGGGAGCTTGCTGCCCTCGCGCCGGCGGGCATGAAGATCAAGGTCGGAATGCCAAAGCCAGAGCGCAAGTACGCTGCGTGGCTGGGCGGGTCGATCCTCGCGTCGCAGAGCACGTTCGAGAGCCTGTGTTGCTTGAAGGCGGATTACGACGAGGTGGGTCCGGGGATCGTTCATCGCAGTGAGTTGGTTATGGTTTTGTGGCAATGTCTTGATGCAACTGACGCGTTTCAGAGTTCTTATAGACCCACGAACCATAATGCTACACCTGCTAGCCCTGCTGTCGAGACAAGTTGTCCCACCAGCATCTACTTGATGCCGCGTCCCTGCGACCCAATTCTGTGATCGAAGTTAACTGACTTGGACGAAATGCGATTGACCTAGGGGAGATCGTCCAGGCCGAGTCTTCAAGGACTCGGCTCCATGGGCGAGATATTACTTCTGTGCCGGCCCTTTTTGCCGAGAAGTTGTCCCATTCGGCGGAAGAGTTCTAAGGGGGCGACCACCAAAAAATCCCTGAACGTTCGGAGTGGTCCAACGGACATCAAGGGCTGATATCATTTCTCAGCGCATTGTATTGACGTCTCTCCCTTCATAACGGCGATAAGATACGAGCGGAAGAACGTGACACAACATGGAAAGGCAGGAGCGGAGAAAATCACATCGGGCCAGCATCATGATCAGCTTGCACCGCAGCCGGAATTGATCCTGGTTGAGGTGAGTCAGGGCTGTTTCTCTCACAAAGCGGTTCTATCTTGCCAGCCTGGAAAAAAAAACATCCTCTGGCCAATAGTGCGCCGTCAGGAACGACTGAAACGCGCATCAGCGAGGTCACCTGTCCTAGTCTGGGTGTCCTAGTAATCTCTGTGCCCTTCGACGTTCCAAGGTTTATCCTCGTTCTCACAACATACATCATCAGTGGTATTTCAATGATAATAGGGGAAGTCAAAGCGGTCAAGTCGACGTCGATTCCCATTCGATTATCGACCGATTCACGAATCGATTCTGTGTTTTGAATCGTGTCAGAATCGAAGGAGTTTTGACCGACCCGATTCTGAGTCGATTCAAGAGCCGATTCTGGCGTCGATTCTGACACCCAATTCACCACATCAAAATCGACTGTCATGAGAATCGACACAGAATCGACGCGAGAATCGCCGATTCTGATGTTGTTCCTCCTCGCGAGGAGGAACAACGATTCAGACCGATTCTCGGTTTTGATCGATTCTGGACCGATTCTCATCCCAGAATCGATGTCAGAATCGCTTGTTGAATCGAACTCAGAATCGGCCTCCTCAAACCGCTTTGACCTCCCCTAATATTGAATGACGAATCCTGCGAGCGGCCTAAATCTCCGAGTCAGCAACTAGAAGAGACCACCCTGCATCAATTTTAGTAAGTTAATTCACCACTATCTTGATGTCGCTGACAACATCAAAGAGGATCCTGTGGGGATCTTCTGCCCTGTGGAGACTCCATCACAGAACCTGTGTCCCTCCATCATGGGGCAATGGATGCTGAAAGCATAGAATTGAGTCTCTCAAGATTCAAGGCAGATCTCGCTCGCATTTGGGGGTTTTTTTTTTCTGGGTTCTAAATAGCTTGCTGACTTGGTCTTGGCTTCAGACGAAGGCGATTTCTCGTATATATTCGGGAGATGTTGACTCTCGCTCCAGTGTCACCCCATCTTCCCCCGTCTCACCTGCCTCACTGTCTGACTCGGGCTCAACTCCAACCGCCCTCTCAGAAGCAAATACACAGCTTCTCAGGCGTTTTGGACGCGATATATTGCAGGATGTTGTGGCTGTACTCACCGAAAGCATATTTGTAGTGAGCACTTGGCTGCTTGGGATTTCTGGCACAGTTCCTCAGGGTTCACAGGCGCCTACGGCATCATTTTCGCCCTTGCGGTATATTCCATTCTGTAAGTTCTCCCAGTCGAACTTTTGTTGCCCTCTGACCAATTTATCTTGGAGTCGGAATGGCCTCAAGTCGCGGGGCCGTGTTATCATGCTCATCATCGTGGTTTATTTGTATGCCTCCGCGGTCGCTCAATTCGTCCTGGACGTTCTCACTACTTTCGACGCAATATATTATTACTTGATGATTTCCGACACACCTTTCCCGGATCGACTGCCCCGGGCGGACGAGAGCCTGGCCTTCGCGACCCCTCCTCTAGAAGCGCTCTTTATGTTCAGTGTTCGTCAAAATTTCCTAGACCTGTGTCCAATGTTCAAATTATTCGGGTGATTATTGGGGACGGGGTTGTGATTTGGCGCACCTGGGCTATCTATCAACGGCGACTTTTGGCAATCTTGATGCCCAGCATTCTGTTGCTTGGGTTGTTCAGTGAGCCTCTCCATGGTACAATGACTCGGTGGTTACTGATTGAATATTTTTCAGGCTCTGTTGTCATCGATACTATCTGCTATAACAACCCCCTTCCTGGCGTTGAGCAAATCTGCCCCTGGTCGGGTCTCATCTTTTGGACTTTTTCGATTGCGACCAACATAACTTGCACAATAATGATTGGGTTCAAAGCATGGTATGCCTGGCACATTCCGCAATTCTCAATGCGCGTTCAATAACGATGTGAATCTCCAGGCAGCATCGCAAAATGATGCGAGAATTGAATTTATCTGGCACACATTCCAGGACCCCAACGGAGAGAATCCTTTCATTACTTGTTGAGTCTGGCTTTATCTATATTCTATTATGGGTCGAGGATATGCACATTCTACAACCAATCCTCTCATCACTATTCTTTCAATCTTAGGCCACCGAGATCATTGTGTGGCTCAATTACTCCCGGGACTCGCCCCTGCAATATGCCTTCGAAGTCATCTCTCCGATGGGGAACCAAATCGCTGGCATGTACCCCCACACTCATTATCGTCATCGTCAATTTCCGACGCACATTCTGGGAGGAGGGGACCGCCAGGATCGGCAACGACATTTCCCTCAATACCTTGCAATGGGATGTCAAGCGCGAACCAACGGACACGCTCGTCACCGAGGGCAGAGTCGACGTTCATCGAGACACTGTGGTTGAAATTACGCCCGAGACCTATGAATCTACGGCCAATGTCAAATACAATGAGATTTGATTCGAAAAAAGTAGGTACTATAGAGTATGCCTATTACTATTGTTCTTCCGTAGTTCTTTCTATATATTGTGAGTTCATAGCCCACCAAATTTCTTCGAGCCAACCCAACCGTGGGAACATGGCGGGAGATGCCGATACAGTAGGTCTGAAGATCGTCCGTGGCGCGCTGGCTGGAGTCTTCTTCCTTCTCTACGATTTACGAGAATATTCAACTTGGATGTGGCGCCCGCTGAGCGAAGTAGCCCTGGCGTAGAATCGGTGATGAAATGTGGCAGCGAAGATCGGCTGCCGATCATAGTAAAGGTATACTAGTGTTCTAAGATGGAGGAGCGGATACTGAAGCATCAAATGGAACCCATACAGGTATTATACGGCGGAGATGCAGACAACTGATTTCTCGTGGTTGTGGATATGAGACAGCTTCCTTCGTGTTCTTGTGCTGATACAAATTCCAGAGTAAAGTCAAGTTGACCACGTGGTATCTCATCCTCGTACCAGCACTCGCAGATTTGCGGCACCTGAAGACACTTGCTTTAATGTCGTCTCACTCTGACAGTGGGCCCACTACGCTGTTGGAGGCAGATGCACAGCTGCTCAAGGATTTTGGACCCCATATAATGCAAGCTGTTCTGGGCACTATCACCGAAAGCATACTTTGTAGTGAGTGCTCTGACTGCTTTGAACTGCCGTACTTCCTCATGGGTTACAGGCGCATACGGTATCTTCTTCGCCATCGCGGTTTATTTCCATTTTGTGGGTTTTCCGAGTCGAGACTTGGCCATTCAACTAAGTCATCTTGGAGTCGGAAAGGCCTTAAATCGCGGAGCCGTGTCGCTATGCTCACTGGTGGTCTATTTATATGCTGACTGTGTCGTTCAATGGGCTCTGCAATTCGCCCTTTGCTTTCAAGGCATACACTTTCTATTAATGGTTCCGATACACCTCTTCCGGAACGAGCGGACTTGGCAAGCAGGAACATAATCATATTTACCTTTTGTCAGCAGGTTCTCTATGAGTTCAATGTTTGTGAAGTCTTCAGACACCTGTGTTTCATATTTAAACCACTTAGATGATTATTGGGGATGTCGTCGTTATTTGGCGCACATGGGCCATCTATCAGCGCAGAATTTGGGCAATCTTGATGCCCAGCACTTTGCTGCTTGTATCTTTCGGTGAGTTTATCCATCTCGCTCGGGCGGCTACTGAACGAGCCCTTTCGTAGTCTTTGTTATCATCGATACTACTTGCAATGCTTATGATGGCCCCCTTCCTGGTCGTGAAAAAGTCTGCCCAAAGTCGGACCTCTTTGGGTGGGCTTTCTCCGTCGGAACAAACGTAGCTTGTACAGCATTGGTCGGGTTCAAAGCGTGGTATGGAAGGATTTCGTGTTCAGAAATATTCCTGCTGATGTGTTATGGATGTCCAGGCGACATCGTAAGATGATGCGGGAATTGAATTTGTCTGGGGAGGCCTACAGGATGTCAACCACCAAAATCCTTTCAATACTCGTTGATTCTGGCCTCGTCTATGGATTATTATGGGTATGAGGTTGTCATACACTGAACCAAGACCCCTGACCATTATTTCCCGATTTTAGCTCAGCCAGGTCATTGCGTACACCAATATTACTCAAGCATCACCCTGGTATTTTATTTCTAGGATTCTCATATCCATGGGAACCCAGATAACCGGAATGTATCCCACACTCATCATCGTCATCCTTAATTTGCAACGCACATTCTGGGAGGAGGAGCCCTCAAGACTCAATGGTGCTGATACCTTGCCATTGAGTTTCAAGAAACCGGGCCCGATGGACCCGTTTGGCATGGAGGACGGAGTCGACCTTCCCGCGAAACAGTAATTGAAATTACCTGCGAGAACTCAAGATCTGTGGTCGACCGAGATGCCAACCACGACGAGGATTAATTCGAAACACTGTTTTTGTGTAGATATACCTCGTTTCTAACAAGCAACCGAGTGTATTACCATTCGCCTGGTGAAATCTGTACATGTCGTATATATGCTAGTAGATACGAAATGGCCCTGGTGGCTGTTTTTTTTCCCTTCGCAAACCAACCGTGGGAACATGGTGGAAAATGCCGATCAGCTGGTTAACTTGTTTCTTTGTACGTCCGACTGCTGCTTACCGAGTCAGCGTCGGAGGTGGATTTCATTTTACCGCACGAATGTTTTGAATGCAAATGGTATGCACGTGAGGCCAGCGGGACGCAGCTATGATTGCACTGCGCTACTAGTATGATTAGAGCTGTTTAGCAGCCGCTGTTACTTTGATTTCGTGGGGCCTTACTTTGATTCAAAAAAGTTTTTGTGGAGCGAAGAAATCCTCAGATTAAGTTAGCATGTCTCGCTTAACTCTCACGACTGCCAGATGCGTCTTCGGACAAATCGGACCATACCGTTCTCGCTGCTCTCGATGGCGCCGCCGCCCTTTCTGGCCGCGTAGCACGCTCGAAACGTCCCCTGCGTTGAGATGCCGAAAAGATCACTGAGTGGAGCCTAGTGGAGCTCTCGACTTTAAGCGAAATCGCACTTATCAACCATTTTCTTTGACTTACAAAGTGGTTTTTGAGGCGCTGCTAAACAGCTCTATTGCATACTAATACACATCACCGTCATAGATTAGATGATATCTAATCTACACAGCCCCTGGCTGTTCCTCCGTCCTCGAAGCTCTCGTCGAGCCCTTTCCTCGTCCTTTTTACGCGTCTTTCTAGCTGATGGTAGCCCACTCGGTCTTTCTACGTTCTTTCTACGTCTCTCTCCGAGTGTCACACGTGTCTCTCGGCCAAAGTCACTTTCGGTGCGTCATCTCTCTTCGTTCTTTGCATTTTTCCTTTCTCTCTTTCTTTCTTCTCCGCCATTGCACGGCTGTTCAGTGCCTACACTGAGCAATGTGCCGTCGTTGATACCCCGCTGCACAAAAGTACGATGCCCATCGAGCGCGGTGCATCTACGCAACTCACCCTTTCCGAAACCAGGCTATTGGCGTGTACCGGGATACTTCACCCACACACCGGCGTGCCAAACGACACGCTCTATCATTTTTTTTCACGCGTCTACTCATCATCTTCTTCCCGCTTCTGTGGTGTTCTAATATTCCTTTCGGTTTTCAGGGATGTTCTTTTGTCTCGGAAGCACAGGCGGGGTCCATGTCGTTGTCCTATGCTACCCCGTTCCTCGTTCATCTTGGATATCGTTCCGTGGTTTCTTATCCTTTCTCTTCCGCATCTCTTCCGCGTTTTTCACGGCGCACAAATATGTACTTCCGTTCGGCAGACGGATCGGTCTTCTGCAGAATTTGGGTGAAGTTGCGATTCACTGAGTCTAAATGAAGCGCAGATGAAATATTGCGCAATGACGATCAAGCCCTGTCCTGCCGGTGGTCAGATGTGCGGTAATTCGAACTTTCGGCACCAAGATCGCGGTAGTTTTGCAGGTTCAAGGCTCTTATTGAAGCCGATGGCAAAATGAAAATCTCTCTAATTGAAGAGAGTTTCCACAGAGAGCACCTGGATTCGACAGGACCAAGGCTGAACGAACCAAAAACGAAGTGCAAAATTCGAACGCGTTGGGAGGAAGCAAAGGGGTCACATGACGAGCGATCAAAAAAACTTTTCTCTCTTCCTCCCTCCAAAATGTCGTCCGCCCGTGTCTTCCGCCAGCTCGCCACCGCCTCTGGGCGTATCGCCTCTCGGCAGCTGTGCTCCTCCTCTGTCTCCAAACTCCCGTTGCTCGCAAGAGCGGTCCCCACAGCAACCCGCGCATTTTCGGTGTCCGCGCGTTCCCTCAAGGCCGGGGCTTGTCCGTTTTTCCCCAAGAAAATGCACCCAAAGCTCATCGTTTCTGTTTGCAGCGGATACCTTGCTCACGCAGAAGCTCGCGGAAGAGCTGCTGTACGAGAACGAGGAGGCCGCGCCTGAAGAACCCGAGTTCTTGACGTCGTTCAAGGAGCATGGGACCTGGAAGGTATGCGCTCGCTATTCTCGTCGGTCTGTGCTCTGCTGATGTCCGTGTAGATCCAGGACACCCCCGGCAGCAGCGAGGTCATCTTGACGCGGCAGTTCGGGAACGAGAGGTGCGTATGCGGCTGAGTGAGGTGGCGGCGACGCTGACACCGGGCAGCATCCGGTTGACATTCTCGATTGCGGACCTGCAGAACCAGGAGCCGCCTGAGCAGTTCGAGGAGGAGTCAGACGCGGAGAACCCCCGGGAGGACGAGCTCTCCAACGACATCATGAGCGTCGCCGTTTCGATCACGAAGGTTCGTCGTCCGGATTATTAGAGTCTTGCTGCTGCTCCGACACGTTTATTGTGCCTTCGAGGCGATCGCGAGCCGGCTGCTCACCACAAAGCCTCTATTCCTACATTGCTGACCCACTCCTCCAGTCGAACGCCCCCGGCGCGCTGGCCCTCGACCTGACACTGCAGAACGGGCAGTTCCTCATCGACAACGTCACGCAGTACCCGGACGCGAAGCTCGGGCAGGACGTCAGCGTCGAGACCGACTGGAACCGCCGCGGGCTGTATGTCGGCCCCGAGGTTCGTCTCGCCCTTTCCCCCTGCTTCTGCCAAGTTCATCTATTCTGTAGTTCACCACTCTGGACGTCGCGGTGCAGGAGCACTTTGAGAAGTTCCTAGAGGAGCGCGACATCGGCGAGAGCACCGCGTTCTTCATCCCCGAGTACGCGGCGCACAAGGAGCAGCAGGTGCGTTTACTTTCTTGTTCTTCCTTTTCTTCAGCATCTGATTTTCTCTTCGCAGGAATACGTCAACTGGCTGAAGAACGTCAAGGGTTTCATAGATGCTTGAATAACGAATGATATGTCGTAAAAGTATACACCTACACCTACTCACAACCTCCACTCTTGGTTATTTGCTGCCAGTCTGGGGGATTGCTTCGTCGTCTATGTAGTGCTCGCATATGTACGAACGGTCGATATAATCCTTCCTGGTATTTTTTGACGTCCGATTGGCGCCATAGAAAGCATTGAAGGTGAATGGGACGATGTATCAGTTCGAATAAGATGCCGCATTGGAAAAAGCTTTGACGAGACGTGCTCTTTACGTAATGCGTTTTTTCTTCTTTCTTTCGTTCCTGCCCTCATGCTTGCCTGTCTTTCATTTTTTGCGCACACACCGTGTTCTACAATCTTTTTTCCAGTCCTCCTGCCCCAATTGTGAACGCTGAACAGCCCAGGCTGGCCGCTGAACTTCCTCCACATCGGTGACGTTGGACAGCGTTGGAGCTCAAAATTCAAATATGTCCACCGACTGGGTTCTCCACCACAAGTCAAGTCGCAACTTTCAAGTCTATCGGAAATTGGGATTTTACGGACATGGGAGCACCTCAAGTTGAGTCCCGCCACTTACCTCCCGCCGACCCGGGGACCGGTGTTAATGTCCTCAACGAAGCGAAATATCGGAAGATCGATCAAGCTGCAGTTTTGACGCGAAAATTTGGCCCAACCAAAGGCCACGGCCCAGACCGGCGTGGGGTCACCTGAGTTCGTCGCGGGAAGATCTGTCGGCGCTACCTTGGCCCACCTTGGCCCCACCTTGACCCCACTCCTTGATCCTTCCTTCACCTCTTCCCAACTACTAGTCTCATCATCCGTCCAAGGACCAAAATGCCATCCATCCACTTGCCGGAGTTCCCCACAGACGTCCCAACGCACCCCTTGCTCGTCATCGACTATCCCTTGCTCGTCGCGGGGGACCAGGCCGAAATCGATAAACTGTGGGGTGCAGCCACGAACCTCGGGTTCTGGTACCTCAAAAATCACGGCGCAGATGACTTGGCGGAGGGCATGTTCCAGATGGCTGCGGAAACGATGCGTTTGCCGATGGAGGAAAAGCTCAAGTTCGAGCAGGGGGATGCGGGCAACTCGTTTGGGTTCGTGCCATATGCGGGTATGTTGTTACAATGATGACCTTGATTCAATGTGCTGTTTTGCAGATACAAAGCTGCGGGGGCGAATGCTGTCGACGCGACAGGCCAGCCCGACACGGTGGAATTCATCAATATAGCCAAGGACGACGCTTTGGCCTGGCCAAAGCAGGCACGCCGGGCGTACCCCTCTTCCGTGAACGCCCACATGGCGGAGACCGTTACGCCATTTGTGAAGAAGTCCGTGGAGATCAACGATACAGTCCTTCAGATATTCAACGATCGGCTCGGGTTTCCGCCCGATACGCTGAAGAAGAGGCATTCGCTGGCGGAATACAGCGGCAGCGAAACTCGGGTGATCAAGAATCCCCCGTCCGCCCATACGCCCACCAAAGTTGCAATCGGCGCGCACACGGATTTTGGCTCGCTTTCGTTCCTGCATAATCGGCTTGGAGGATTGCAGGTCCTCGTCCCCGGCTCGGAGGACTGGCAATACATTAAGGTTGGTCTCGCGTTCTTGTATCACTGCCTTCACTCATGATTTCCAAGCCACTTCCGGGGCACGCGATCTGTAATATCGGCGATGCACTGGCACTGTTCAGTGGTGGTATCCTTCGATCTAACCTTCATCGTGTCGTGCACGTTCAATTTTTTCAATCCACACACCGTTTCAATACTCATTTCTATGCAGCCCTCCTCCCGGCGCTCAGGCTCAACAGGAACGCTGGTCCCTGGTATATTTCACCCGCCCCGGAAACGACGTGGAACTCCGTGCACTCGTCGAGGACAGCAAGATCGTCGCCGAAGCCGTCGCTCGTACCCCCGACAAGAACTTTGAAACGGGGTGTACGTCGTTCGAGTGGTTTACTCGGAGGATTAAAAACCAGAGAATGAACAATCGAACGGTCGGTGATTTTGCACTTCATGTCGTTTGCTGACACTGAAAGGAAAATCGGAACCAGGGACCGGAGACTTGGATGAACAGTCGCGGGACGGAACACCGCGTCAACGCGACTTGAAGGTTTTTTTGTCTTGTCTGGATTACCGTTGTATAACATGTGTATGCTACTGGCCATTATGTTTTTCTCTTCGACAGACCTTTCCGAGTATTGACACCACAGGTTCAATGTCAAATGCATGTGAATACGTTGTTCTTTCGCCTGATTTCATTCCACCGAATTGAGCGAGTTGTCAGTATTTCCCGTCACGTTCCCACAGTTGGCCTTTCCGTCTCGGCAGTTTGCAGAAACAATGAGCAGCTCGAGGTCCTCCAAATATCTTTGCGAAACTACACGGAAACACGCCGATTCTCTTTATCCATAATTGCATTTATTCATAACGTACATTCCACTGAGACAACGGATAAAGTTTTTACGCCAATGCTGGCGCCTTGAAAGTATCGTGGCGGCCACTGTCGGCACTATACGCTCTCGCTGGCAATCTGCACATCCAACGGTAACACCGGGTTCTCTGTGGTTCCAGGGGGATACTGGAGAGAAAGCGACCTTGGACTTGTTGCCACATGAAATTTTATCGTTTCCCCTACTGTTCCGTCGGCACTGATGAGTCCAAATTTAGTCTTCCTGAAAACCAAGGAGGCCATGGCGTTGATAAGAGCGAACGCTGGTATCGATGCCATGTCACGGAAGGTCGGGGAGATGGGGAGCTTTACGAGAACAATAAGAAGGATGTTGACGCAAACCGTAACCCTAAAGGTCCATTATGAATTGAAGCATAATGCCGTAGCTTCTGGGGATACTTGGACTCACAGATAGAATTGTTGCCCGCTCTGGATTAACTCTCGTGATAACCGAGATAAATGGCCGCCACCGAAGAAAGCGCGGATAAGATTCCTGGGAGAATCTGCCAGTAGCGCGTAGCCCATGATGCGGTAGCTGATGGCAAGGAATACGACAGTATCGTTTGTCAGAGCCATGACCAAGACCGCCTCCACGTTATCTGGGATGAAAGTGGTCATACACTGCATAGTGGGTCCAATGTGTGCTCCTCGAATCCCCACAGTGACTGGGACACTTGTCCCGATAATACCGAGCCAAAGGAGAAAGAACACCGC
This sequence comes from Mycena olivaceomarginata, assembly GCA_029378375.1. Lineage (NCBI taxonomy): Eukaryota > Fungi > Basidiomycota > Agaricomycetes > Agaricales > Mycenaceae > Mycena > Mycena olivaceomarginata. The sequence continues at coordinate 172,540 of JARKIC010000548.1, forward strand.
CGAGGCTACCCTGTTCGGGTACCAGACTGCGTTCGCCCGTAAGAAGAACAGCATCGCAGTGCAAGTGTGGGAAAAAATAAGGCAGATGGCAAAGCTAATCTCCATGGCCGCGCAGTTCCCGATACTTGTAACTGTATAACATTCAGTCTGTCAGTGTACAGCGAAGAATAATGCGCTCACCTGTGAAGATGAAGGATATCAGAATGTAAGCCAGTGTAAATGCTCTAGCTCGAACGAATCAGCGTAGTTGAAGGTTGAAATGAGGTTTCCCAGCTGACCTGGAGAGAAAATATACAACCGTTGGAAAGCGAACCCGGTGTTTGAATAGCAACGCATAGTCGTTTCCAAGATTTAGTGCGATGTCCCAGACGTATGCCTACGGGTCGGAGATGTGAGATCGTACACATATAGTTATGAGTCTTACGCCGAGGGTTGCGGCAAAGAGATACCGCGATGCCTCAAATTGATCTGCGAGAGCAGGGTCTAAGAACACTAGGGAGTAGAGGGATTGGGTAGCGTGGTTGTGTTGGTCATGGCTTTGTTGTCATATGGCTCAGTTCCACTCGTATATCTATAAGCAAGATATGAATGGCCCATCAATGTCCGTGTTTGACGATCGTATTACAGGATTGCTCCCGGCATGTAAACGACCGAGCTTAAACGGTCCATGTTTCAAAGAATGGAACACACATAGCATGTTCTCATGATCACAAGCCTAAGAAATGGACGACTTTGGTCACTGTGAGACAGAAGGGGAGTTGAACTAGCCTGCTCCATCATGGCTCAATCGAAGGATTTCTGCATCTCGGCTGAAAATGATTTCATGAGGTGAAGGACAGTACTTTTTTCTTGAATCTAGAAGAAAGATCAAGTCCGGGTGCGCCACCTCATTCCATCGGTTCCCATTCCCAGCGCTAGCCCTAACGGCTAGTATAGTCTCACCTGGAACATGCATAAAGACGGTGGCACGATATCATCCCGATCAAGGAGTCACAATCAGTGTAGAGGGAGAAGAATGACAAGATGGATTCCCACGGTTAACATTCAGTCGGTCTCAACATCCTACCCTTCCCTGACTGACGCTACTTACACTGGCTGCTTGCATTGTCAATGCCTCGACAAGATAAATCGGAAAACAGATGTTGTCAAAGCTAACAAGCCGGAGCAGAAAGCCAATGTTTGGAAGTTTACAAAGATAAGCCTGGTCCATTTTTGTGACGATAACTCCGTCCGACGGTGTGGTTGCCAAGGTAGAGGTTCCCGTCGAGATATTGGAGAATAAGGGTGAATGGGGTTGTCTACCGCGGCCTTTTCGGTCTGCTCGGCTATGATGCCCGACACCTCTCTTCCTCTGCGAGTGTTTTCTTCATGTGTGGGTTCTCGGTAAGAATAGGCTTGCTGACGGAGCCTTAGAAAGGGCGACGGATGCTTGCGGTTGAAGGCAGGGTCGGGCCGCGCCGTAGCGGCACTAGAACCAGGGCAGTCGAGACGGTTCTTTGGGATTATTTCACTCAAGGCTCGTTTTTGCGTCCGGATGGTTTCTATGCAAAAATCAGGGAATCAGGGCGACGCGAAGGAACTCCAAGTCGTCTGATATTCACAAGAAATGAATTGCCTACGTACCCGCCGTGCGAAACTGTCGAGATCCAATTACATGCTTCAGTAGTATCCGCTCCGCCATCGTGGAAGACTTCTATACCTCCGCCTATGATCGGCTGCCAATCTTCTAGATCTCGTCATTGACGCAAATTGCTATGACTATGCCTGTGAGCTATTCGTGCGACGTGCGGGTTTATACTTATCATGGAAGTTGAACTTTCCTGTAAATCCTCGAGGCGGAAGAAGACTCCCGCCAGCGCGCCATCGGAGATATATTCGGACGTCAGAAGAGGAAGTGCATCAGCATCTCGGGCCATGTTCTCACGGTTGTTTTGCACTTGAAGAACTTTGGTAGGCCAAATACACATGAGAAAAGGACTAGGAACGACAATGTATACGAGTTTGGACGGGGGAGGTATATTACATACATTTATTTCGAATTAAATCAAATTGTGTTTGAAATTGGCCGTGGATCCATAGGTCTCAGGTGTCGTAATTTCAACAACAGTTTCGCGATGAGCGTCGACTCCCATCAGTGCCAAGTGTGTCTGTCGGTCCGCCTTTCACATTCCATCGCAAGGTATTGAGGGAAATGTCATTGCCGATTCCGGAGTTCCCCTCCGCCGATTCTGGGGTGGATTCTAGTCCAATTCCTGAAACAGAATCACACAAGAATCAACATGAACTTTGACCACCCCCGATTCCGAGCGCAACTTGGGAATAGATTCTGGTGTGATTCTTCAGCTTCTCTTCATATCTCGGTCCCATGCTTGTTTGGAGCTTGGGGTTAATATGTAGTTCTCTAATGACCTGGGTCTTGAATGGGCTTTCCACCCTGGATCGGCTTTCATGGCAGCGAGAAATTGAAGGGGCTTAGCCACGAGCGAGCACGACAAATGAGTAGAATACACAAAATTACTGCTCTGACTCTAACTTACTCAGAGGTCGGATGATCACATGAATTGTTGCTGTGTGGAAGGGAGATGGAAAGATTCAGAGCAGGTGACCGATTCTGAAATCAATTCCGAATCAATTCTCGCTGTGTTTCGACTCTGGAGTCGAAACACCGATTCTACACCGATTCTGGAAAACATCGATTCTGGCGTCGATTCTTGATCAAAAATCGATGCCAGAATCGACAGCTGAATTGATGTCAGAATCGATATCGATTCTCAACTTTGACTTCCCCTAATATTGATGATGACAAATACTGGAAAGTGTAGAGTTTACGATGTAAGATAAATGTCCTCAGTCGCACACGGATAAAGTGGAGACTCAATATTAACCTGTAGAGTTTACGATGTAAGATAAATGTCTACAGGTAAAGTAAGTGACCGTAAGTGGTAAGTATAAAAGGGAAAAGACGTACCCTCAGTCGCACACGGATAAAGTGGAGACTGAGGGACATTGCTGAGGGGCCGCCCTGTTATATAGGGCGGCTACGATCGTAAGTGAAACAAGTAAATAAAATAAAATAGAAACCGTCCCGTTCGGGAACTGGACGCCAAACGCCCAGAAAGGCAACCTGCCTTCTCAACACTCCCCCTGGCGGACAGTGTTCCTCCTCTTCCAATCCAGACCAAGCATGGATACGAACTTCTCGTGCACCGGTCGCGCGAGCGCCTTAGTCAGGATGTCGGCGACATTCTCCTTCCCGGTGTGAGGTCTCTGAGCGTGCTACGCATCGCTCGTCGCCTCATGGCCCCTGCGAACCATCTGCACGAGTAACGGGACGAGCTCGGACGTACGCGACAGATCTTCCTAAATGGGATTCTACGTTACCGGAAGCAGCTTCCGAACGAGACCACCGCTCTCCCCACATCCGCATCGTCTTCCCCGCCATTCTGGGCTCGCTCCTGCACCATCGTCACACGGATACGACCCGTACGCCACGACCCACGCTGACGTGACCTTCTGCATCCAACGAACCGGCGCTCCTCGTCCTGCGCTCTCCCCACATCCGCATCGTCTCCCCCGCCATTCTGGGCTCGCTCCTGCACCATCGTCACACGGATACGACCCGTACGCCACGACCCACGCCGACATGACCTTCTACATCCAACGAAACCGGCGCTCCTCGTACCGCGCGGACGACCGGTCCCCTGGCGCGTGGACGACGTTCCCTCGTTTCCGTTCTCGGACGCTCTCCCACACCGGACGGACCCACCGCGTGTCTGACGCCGACCCATCGGACGAGGCAGAGGGTATCCCGACATAGCCCTTCCCCCACTTCACACGACACATTGACTAGCCGAGAGGAGACCATCCGTCTCTCCCCCTTCCTGAGCACTCGAGCACCCACTGACGCAATTACCAGCCGTGCCTGGAGCTCCAGACGTATTCCGAGGTCGTTTGGCCTCACCGCGCCTCGCGCGCACCCAGAGACGATCGGTCTCCTCAATAGAGGTGTCCGTTCTCCTGTCATATATGCACCCCGAAACGCCTCATGACGTCCCCTGCCCCCTGGAAACACCTGCGACCCGCATGGCACCTCTGGAAACGTGGGATGTCGTCGAGGAGGTATAAAAGGGAGCACATTTAGTAGGAGTGGAGAGTACCTTCCGGCCTGCAGAAGTAGCTTTCGGGGCATTTTCCCCCACTTTCTGTACCGTTCTCAGCTCAATCTAAGGGGTACTCCCAGCCTTCCCCGACCTCGTACCTCTCGTGCACCCTCCTCCTTGCCCACTGCCGGTGTTATATCCGTGTCGGGCGGATTCCAATTAACCAGCCGGAATGTAAGCGGAATCGGCCAGATTATCGGGTGGTTGGTGAATAGGGCCGGACGGATTGGTCCGGATGTAAAGTGATACCACGAAGTGTGCGGGTACACCAACTAACTTGGCGTCGAAGTAGAATGAAGGTAGAGAACAGACGACGGAGCAATGCAGAGGCAAAGCACGTTAATTATCAACTGAAGATACATGCAGAGTAAATACCGTATTTATACTAAGTACGGAGATAATCCAAATGTAGCGAGAAGTAATGTAAAGACAATAAGTAATTGTCGAGAACAATAAAGACAATAAGAGGAAAGCATGTGTGCATAAGTCATATGGTCAAACGTGGGGAAACACTCAGTAATCCTTCATTGCGTAAAACCCCAAGGGCGTGCATCACGGGCAAAGCCGGATGCATCAGCATTTGATCGGACGTGTGCCCGGAGCACGGACGACACGTCCGGATGGTTAGAAGTAACCGACCGGAAGTTCCGGTTCGGTTAAATGTATTGGTTAGATAAAGCGTTCGAATTAATCAGATGTTTCCGGAAAGGTATGGATATGATAGTATCCCCCTCTTAGGGTTCCTTGCCCCCAAGGAACAAAGGAACGAGGGACACCGAGCCGTAGGCAGAGGATGAGGGAGTGACGTAAACGGCCTACGTGGAAAGTTGTCATGAAGTCACGTGATGACACGTGGTGGTTGGTTGGTTGTCAAGGAGACGTAAAATTTTCTCCTTCCACCACCATGTCCGCCGTCGGCGACAACAACGGGAGCGACAACCACGGAAGCGACGAGTCCACCGGCGGGGAACTCCCGAGAGGATGGCATAAGGGCAAGAAGCACCAGAATTTGGCCGAACACCTAGTGCAGGAGTTGGAGGAGGCGGAGGAAGCTGAGAGGTTGGCGGATGAAGCGCGTGCAGCGGCTGAGGAAGCGCTGACACCCGAGGAAAGGGAGGAAAGGAGGAGGGCCAGAAGAGGCGGATAGCCTTGCACTCGCGCAGCGGCTGCAAGAATACGAAGTTGAAACGAAGCGTCAAATCGCCGAGGCGAAAAGGAGTGTCGCGCGCGCGGAGGCGCTGCGTCGCTTGATTCGCACGGGGAAAGCCACGGCCCACGACAAGGCGGAAACCGTGGAGCTTCTTGGCCGAGGAGAATCGCCCGATGCGAACGACGTCCCAGACGAGGATCTCGACTCGGACGATGAGAGTACGGACCCGGAAGCGGGCCCGAAAATGGTGGAAGGGACTCCGAAGAAGCGGAAGCGGGTTTCGACGAAGGCGAAGAAAGTGAGGAAGAATGCGAGGATTCCGGAGGAAGAGTTGGTATGGGGTTTCCACCCGGAAGGAGGTGCGTCGCAGTTCGCAAATCTAACCGAACTAACCGAATTTTCAAGCTTGCGAGAATTGCCACGACCACGGCGAAGAGTGCCTTGTGGCAAAAAACGCGCCGTACCAGGCTTGCCGCGGGTGCAAGAAGAAGAAAATCGGGTGCCCGTTCGTGACCAGGGCCGTCCGAAACGTCCGCAAGAATGCGGCCGCTAGCCGGTCAAAACGCCCGGGTCGAGCGGGTGGTTCGGTTCGTTTGGATTTGGCCGAGGACGATGTGGTTCTCCCGGCTGGTTGTCGTACGAGACTTGACGACCTTCGCGTAGATGTTTCCGCACTAACCGGCCGGATTTGGGAGCTTGAAGCGTCCGAGGAGCTCGCTCGCGAGCTTCTCATCTTGACGTCTCGAGCTCTCCTCGCGAACGATCCAAACCTCGGCGCGGCTCAACGATACCTCCTCAATGTGGAGAATCGTCAACGTGCGGAAGTACCGGTCGAGGGTGGATCGAGAGTGGTGAAGAAGAGGAAGAGGGTTGTGGTTTTGATGGAGTTGAAACAGCCGAGGGACCAATCAACGCCGGCATCCCAGCGTCCGGTTAGTGTCCTGACGCCCGAGCCCGAGGAAGACGCGGATGGAGAGATGGACGTGGATGGTCCGGAGGAAATTCGGCCGGAGGAAGACCATCCGGAGGAAAATCATCCGGAAGGAAACCGCCCGGAGACGAGCCACTCGTCCCAAATCCAGGAGTGGCTAGCCGGCCTCCCTCCTGCCGTTATCGCGCAGTCGGAGGATGCGGGCGATATGGAGCTGGACGGACCCGGTGAGTTCGGTCCGTTCCTCCAACTCGCCCCGGATCTCATTCTCGTTCCCATAGCGGAGGAACCGAAACTGAAGGAGGAGGAACCGAGCGAGGTGGAGATGTTGGTGAGGTCGGCTGGAAGAAAAGCGGAGAAGGAGAGGGAGGAAGAGTTGGAAAGGGCGAAGATCGCCGAACAGCGAACGGCTGATGAAGCGGAGGCGGTGCGGATTGAAGCTCTGATGGCCGAGCTGCAATCTAGGCGCGATGCTCTGACCGCAAATCAAGCCGTGAAGTTGGAGCTACTTCTGGTTGATGTACCGGCCCAAGCCCAGCTGCTCGAAGACGCCCCGAGTGGATTCCGGTCGGCACTTCGGAGGGATGGCCGGGTGGAGTTCATCTTGGATGATGACGATGAAGACGAACCGGTGGCGAGTGGTTCGGGAACCCGCCCGGATCCGGAACCGAAGGAGGATTGAGTTCGGCCGAGGAAAATGTAAATAGATGCGAAAAAATGCAAAGGGAAACGGACAATTGTATATAGAATTTTCTTGATTGTATTGTGGAAATCGGAAACCATTTTCTTGGATCATAAACCGCGTAGAGTCGCCGACGAGACGCATAAGGAGGATGAGGTGGAGGATAGACGGAGCCGCAACGGAGGAAAAAACCGCCCGGATGCCCGGATGGTTCGGACGATTTAACCGGATGAAAGGCGGACGACTGAGCATAAGCTCAAAGTCGTTCCCATTCGGGTCCGGGTTTGTCCGGATATCGCGCGTGGAATTCTGCCAGAAGTTCGGGCGCGTCCAGGTCGAATGCTGCAACCCATTGATATTGATCTCCAGTGGATGACCATCCAAGCCATTCGACGTAATACCGAAGTGGGCAACACCGATAACGTCTGTCGATTTTGGAGTCGAGAACAGCTGCAAGTTCGAAATGTTCTTCCCCATCGATGATTTCGACCGGACCGGGTGGTATTTCTTCTCGGCCGGGAAATGGATTCGGGAAGTGCGGTTCTATAGCGGATATGTGGAAAACGGGGTGAATGCGCGAAAGAGCTTTAGGAAGGTTGATACGATACGACGCGCCGGATGTTTTCTCGAGAACCTCGTATGGACCGAAGTAAGTCTCAGAGAACTTTTCCGTTGGCCGGGTGGTTGCGATGAATTCGGCCGAAATAAAGACTTGGTCTCCAACCTCAAGGATAGGATCCGGAAGTTGTTTACGATCTGCAATCTCCTTGTAACACTCGGTAGCGATGGTCAATTGCGTCCGCAGATATTCATGGACCGATTGGAGTTCATACGCAGTGGATGCGTTAGGAGCATTGTTGAGCGCAAACTCTCCGAGAGGAAGAAGCTCAGCCCAATCGTCCTGGTGATACGCGCAATACATGCGGATGTACTGCTCGAGGGTTTGATTCATCCGTTCCGTTGTCCGTCGGCCTCCGGATGGTGACCAGAGGTAAAGTGCATCGTCATATTGAGAAGTTCGCCCAGTGCGCGGAAGAAGGCAGATACGAATTCCGTGCCTCGGTCAGATGTGACGTGGGATGGAACACCGTGTTTGGAGAAAACGTGAATGAGGAAGAACCGAGCGAGCTGAATCGACGTAATATGCCGATCACAAGCGAACAGGATAACCTGCTTGGATGCACGGTCAACAATGACACAAATGCAATCAAACTCGCCGGAATATGGAAGGAATTCAATGAAGTCGATGGATATCGAATGCCAAGGACGAAGAGCGACCGGAAGGGGACGGAGAAGGCCGTACGGTTTATGCCGAGGGGCCTTGTTGCGCTTGCAGTGGGTGCAGGATTTGCAATCATCCCGGACGAAGTTCCGCATCTCGGGCCATGCGTATTCACGCCGGACAAGAGCCAATGTATGGTTCTGTCCAAAATGGCCGGAGAGTATGTGATCATGCTTATGGTGTAAGACACGTACGCGGAGAATGTCTGGTGTATCACCCGAAACCTGCGGGACATAGATCCGGTTGTTGAGAAGTAAAAGTCCGGTTGGATCCACGGTCCAGCGCGAGGGGCCGGATGGTTCGGACGTCGCGGATGCGAGCCCAGAAACCGCGGCTGGATCGTCAGGGTAGTGGGAAATGATGTCGCGGTGCAGCGAGTCAACATCCATGACGATAGATGCTCGGAGACAAACGTCTTCCAGGAAGGTAGCGTTAAGTGATGCGGTTAACTGATCGGAAGTGAAAATGGGCCTGAAGTTCTGAGGATTGATCTGGCTGAAGGCCGTATCCCCCTCTTTCAGATAGACGTCCCATCGTCTAGTTAATGCATCGGGTTTACCCCTGAGTTTACCCGGTCGGAACCGGATTACCATGTTGAAATGGCAGAGGAACTCGGACCAACGAACTTGCCGACGGGTAAGGACCTTAGTCGAGGCGAAGTATTCGAGATTCTTGTGGTCCGTGACAACGTCGACAGTGAGAGGGGCACCCTCGAGATAATGACGCCAGTGAGTAAAGCAATCAAAAATAGCGAGGAGCTCCTTATCGTGCGTGTCATAGTTGAGCTCCGGGGCCGTAAGTGTCCGGCTCCGGAAAGCGACAGGGTGAAATTCCCCATCATCTCCAAGGATGGAGAGAATGCCCGCGATAGCGTAGTCGGATGCGTCCGTCTCGACCATGATCTGACGGCCGGGTATCCAGTGATGGAGGACCGGAGCAGCCGTAAACACGTGCTTGAGAGTGTCAAAGGCCGTTTGACAAGCGGCCGACCAATCCCACCGGACGGCTGTACGGGTAAGCCGAGTGAGCGGGACGGTGATGCCAGAGTAACCATAAATGAAGCGCCAATAAAAGTTGCAAAAACCGAGGAAGGACTGAACATCCTTGACCTTCCGTGGAATGGGCCAATCCGTGATAGCGGATATTTTGTCCGGAGCCATGCGGAAACCGTCCGGCGACAAAATGTAGCTGAGGTACTCGCAGGTGGTGACTCCAAACTCGCATTTGGGTAGTTTGCAATACAACCCGGCTTCACGAAGACATCGGAGAACCTCCCGGACGTGAGCAGTATGCGCAGACGGGTCGTCCGAGTACACCAAGATGTCATCGAGGTATACAACAACGTAGACGTCCAGCAGATCCGCGAAGATTGTGTTGAGGAAACGCTGAAAAGCGGCTGGTGCATTGGACAAACCTTCCGGAACAACCCGGAAGTTGTAAGAGCCGTAGCGAGAGCGGAAAGCGGTTTTGTACTCGTCGCCAGGGGCGACACGGAGCAAATGGTAAGCGTGGCGAAGGTCTAGTTTCGTATAGATACGTGCCTTTCCAGGTGCGTTGAGGAGATCCGCAATCAGAGGAAGTGGATAACAATCCTTCTTCGTGATACGATTCAATCCACGATAGTCGACGCACAGCCGGAGACTTCCGTCCTTCTTCTTAGCGAAGAGAATAGGAGCGCCATGGGAGGAACGAGACGGGTAGATAAAATCTGCCTTCAAGTTCTTGTCGAGAAACTCCCGGAGCGCGAGAAGTTCGGCTGGAGAAAGGGAACAGATGGGACCGACCGGAGGCTCCGCTCCATCCACAGTCTCGATCTTAAGATCGAATTCGCGATGAGGCAGTAGATTGTAAGCCTCGGATTCGGAAAAGACATCCACAAAGTCGTGGTATTCGGCCGGAATTCCGGATAGATCAGCGAAATCCGGATCGGCCGAAGAACCATAACCGAGAGTCTCCTCGGTCGGTGTCGCACGTAGCGTATATTGTACGGTGCTCTTGTCGCGAATAATCACGTGAAAAGCGGCCGCGCTGACCATAGACACAAGCGGGGCAGTAATGAACGGACGAGATGTAGATGCCTCGGATGGCTCATGAGGCGGAGCCGAATGGAAAGGGGCCTCCATAGAAGGAGCAGATTCAGGTGAAGACGTCAGCGGTATAGACGGATGGAGAGCCGGGGTTACCGGATCCGTAGTCTTTTGCGTAACCGGAGGGACCACAACAGGGGCCGAAATAGTTTTCGGGAGTGTCGACACAGTAGGCTCGTCATAGACAGGGCTGAACTTTAATTCGGCATTGCGCCAATCAATCAATGGATTGTAGCGGCGGAGCCAGTTTAGTCCAAGAACCAAGTCGCAGGCAGAGTCAAGACGGGTGACGTAGAATTCCATAGAATGGACATCGCCAGAAGGGAACCGAGGGAGCAATTGAAGCTGTCGGTCAATGATGGATGAGGAGCCGTCGAGATACCGGAGTTTAACCGGTGCAACCGCATACGGAGAATACCCATTAGATTCGCAAACCCTAGTAGACACAAGACAGTGCGAAGAGCTGGAGTCGATGAGCGCCCGCAAGCAGGAGTTGAATCCCGCGGCAACTCGTTGTACAAAGGACGGACGCAGGGTTAGGCCCGCGTCCGGAGTAGGGAAACCGGTTAGATCGCCGGAAGGAGAGATAAAGTCCGCGGAGAGTAAAGATATATCGAGGTCGACGTAAAAGGCATTAGGGGAAAGAGTGGACGCGTTGAGAGTAACCTCGGAAAGCACCTCGGAGTTAACACGGCTCGGACCAGGTGCAGAGGTATCCGAGCCGCTGACTATTTTTTTGACTCGGAGGTAGATGCATCAGCGGCGGGTGCTGCAGCAGGCGTCGCAGCCGCCGCTTTACCCTGGGCATTCCCCGGACGCTTCTTGCAGTCGACGGTCTTATGACCGGCACCACCGCAGAACATACAGAGATTGTTCTTGATGCGGCGATCGCGCTCCTCGGCTTTGAGCTTGCCGGAGGAGTCGAGCTTTGAAGCATACGGCTTCGCAGTCTTAGACCCGGAGGCCTGAGCCGCGTTGCCCGCCGGAGAGGAATTGGCCGGGGCGTTAGACTTGGGCGGAGGATTTGATTGACCTCGACCCTTGCCCTTCCCCTTGGACTTGCCACCACCTCCACTGCTTCCTCCACCGGCCGAAGATGATCCGGCCGAATCACCGGATGATTTACCACCCGGCGGAGGGTTAGCGGCTGCTCGCTCGGCCGCTTTCTCGCCCATACACCTATGATAGCGCTGATCGAGCTGAGAAGCGAGTGCTTTAAGTCCGGCCAAGGAAGTCGGAGTTGGCGACTGAGCGAGGATATCTTTGAGGCGACTCGGAAGTCCACGGTAATACACCCGATAAAGGGCAGCCTCGTTGTACCCGGTCATCACCGCATGAGTATCGAACTCCAGCTGGTAGGTCGCCAGCCGGTCACCCGGTTTCATGGTCAAAGTCTCCAATGCAATCCGGGCGTCCCCGAAGGGGTCGTGCGGACCGAAATTGGTCGCGAGCTCTTGCACAAAAAGCGTCCAGTTGCCATCCCAAAGTGGAATGGGAGCTTGTCCATCAGCAAAAATGTTGGGCTGGAACCACTGCTGAGCCGTGCCACGCAAATACGACCGAACATAGAAAATCTTCTCGTCATCAGCGGGAAATCTTGCGGGCGCTCGGCAATGTGCAAATAAATCTGCGACATGAACGTGGCGAACTTAGACGGATCCGAACCGTCGAAAGTGTCCAGAGCCTTGGAAGCAGTGCAAGTAGAGTGGGGAGGAGCGACCGAATTCTGAGCGAGGAGGGCCATTGCCTGTGCAATTTGCTGCATGGCGAAATCAAGCTGCGGGTTGTTCGGAGCGGGTATATAAATGTTGGGACCCAGAGGCCCTTGGGGACCGGGGGGACCAGGAGGACCTGGAGGCGGCGCTGGGCCATGAGGAGGCCCACCACCACCACCACCACCGCCTCTGCCACCACCTCCACCGCCCGGTCCCGGATTGGGCGCAGGTGCGCCAGAACCTTGAGGAGGAAATCCGCCCGGTGGCGGACTCCCATGTCCGGATCCTCCGCCGCTGGGAGGTCCGGGTGGACCTGGTGGTCCAGATGGGCCCGGGCCTGGGGGAGGAGAAGGTGCAGGACCAGAAGGAGATCCAATGGGTGGTTGTGCGGATGGGCGAGGAGAAGGTCCAGCACTTGCTCTACCTTTACCCTTATCGGCCGGAGGATAGGTCGGATAATCCGGATGATCTGGAACAGTTTCCAGCGGATCAAATTCCTCGGGGAGTTCCTCAATGGTCGCGGTTTGCAGTGGTTGGAAGGATGAGCGACGTCGAGCAGGAGTGGGGGAATGGATGCTACCACCACCTGAACGCCGTTCATATTCATCGAAATCCATAACCGGAGGAAACATTGGACCGGGATAATGAGAACCGGTCGGCGAAAATGAAAACTGCCCAGGACGAAACGCGGCTCCTCGTTCGTCCGGGCCAAGAGGTGGCCTGGACCACATATTCGGAGCATTAGGTCGCGGTCGGATGTCCGGTTCAAAATGGGGCTGAGCCCGAGAAAGAGGTTCCTGAGGTGGAGAAATTATGCTGGAGGGTGGGTTAAAAGCAGGTACTTGCCCGGGGACAGTAATCGGAACGATCGTGCTGAACATGCGCGAGCGACGATGATTCTGGACCTCGGGGGTTGGAACGAGGTGTTCGTAAGACATGGTGAAGCCAAATTAGGTTGAGTTGATAATACTGTTATATCCGTGTCGGGCGGATTCCAATTAACCGGCCAGAATGTAAGCGGAATCGGCCAGATTATCGGGTGGTTGGTGAATAGGGCCGGACGGATTGGTCCGGATGTAAAGTGATACCATGAAGTGTGCGGGTACACCAACTAACTTGGCGTCGAAGTAGAATGAAGGTAGAGAACAGACGACGGAGCAATGCAGAGGCAAAGCACGTTAATTATCAACTGAAGATACATGCAGAGTAAATACCGTATTTATACTAAGTACGGAGATAATCCAAATGTAGCGAGAAGTAATGTAAAGACAATAAGTAATTGTCGAGAACAATAAAGGCAATAAGAGGAAAGCATGTGTGCATAAGTCATATGGTCAAACGTGGGGAAACACTCAGTAATCCTTCATTGCGTAAAACCCCAAGGGCGTGCATCACGGGCAAAGCCGGATGCATCAGCATTTGATTGGACGTGTGCCCGGAGCACGGACGACACGTCCAGATGGTTAGAAGTAACCGACCGGAAGTTCCGGTTCGGTTAAATGCACCGGTTAGATAAAGCGTCTGAATTAACCGGATGCTTCCGGAAAGGCATGGACATAACAGCCGGAGGCAGGCCACATATCCTACATTCGCTCGTTCATCGGCGTCTCACCTCTCACACCCCCGTCAGCAGGGTCCCTCACCGGACCCAGTGTCACCATCCCAGGCTTCCTCGATTAGGATCACCGTTCTCGTGAGCCTCGCTCTGTAGAAAACAGGCCCGGAGAGAAGCCATCACATACAAATCGCCGTCCATAGCCATCGAGACCAACCGTCTCGCCGTCGACCGAACAACGTCGGTGTCATCGTCTGTGCGACACATATTGCATCTCCAGCGCTGGTTCTAAGGGGAAGAGCGCACGAAGGAAAGCAGGTAGGGCAACACATTTAGGGTTCCAGTACTCTCGTACAGGGAGCCAGGTTTAGGCATTCACACCTTCTTTACCGTTTTCACTAACAACAGGTCCGCCGTACACGTCCACACCTAGGAGACGAACGGTCTCCACGATCCCCCGTTCACACACACACACACACACCCATCACTCATACAAGGCCGATTCGCGCGCCGACCTTCCGCTCTATCATTCGACTATATCTTCCCCTCTAGAGGACGAATGTAGTTGAATTCGAATCATATATCTTTCGATACCGACACCGCGGTCCTTATCACACCGGGTACCGATGAGATCGAAATCTCCCCGTCCTGCACGTGTTCACGAATAAAATGCCAGCGCGTGTCGATGTGCTTCGACAGCCTGTGCCCCTTCGTCGTCTCCGTGAGGCTGATCGACCCGAGGTTATCGCCGCGGAGGCTGTACGGGAGTTCCTGAGGTAGGAAGACGCCTGCCAGCCAATTCTTCATCCAGCTGGACTGCTGCGTGCCACACGCCAGCGAGATGTACTCAGCCTCGATCGAGGAGAGGGCTACCACAGCCTGCCTCTTCGACGACCAGCAAACCGGGGCACCGCCCATAAAGAACACGTAACCGGATGTCGAGCGGCGCGTATCCACGCAGCCTGCCCAATCCGAGTCGACGAAGCCTGCTGGTTTCAGCCCGGAGCCCGAGGTGGTTATGTCCGAGGACGGCGTGTAGCGAATCCCATAGTCCAACGTGCCCTTGATGTAGCGAAGAACCCCAATAAGTATCTCCCAGTGGTCGGGTCCCGGATTAGACTGGACGTGCCCGAGGGTGCAGCAGGCGTAGGCGAGATTGACGCGAGTCCCCGAGCTCCCCCATACCAGAGTGCCCAGGATGGGGCGGAAGGGTTTGTCCTTCATGAAGGCGGCGTCTTTGAGCGGAAGCGGATTAGGCGAGGCGGTGATCTGATACCCGGCGGGAAGCGGTGTTGACAGCAGTGAAAGGTCCGAGTACCCGAAATGATCCAAGACCTTTTCGAAGTACTGCGTCTGGGAAAGTCCAATTGATCCGTCGCTTAGCTTTTCGACGGTCAGTCCGAGCAACAACGCGATATCAACTTCCTTCAAGTCCCATTTGGCCGCAAACTCGTCGACGACGCGACGGCTCTCTGCCTCCGATGATGAAACACCCAAGACGTCGTCCGTGTGGGTAGAGGTGAGTGTGTAGTCCGTTCCTCGTGCGCGCGTTCTGATGCAGGGATCTGCAGCGTTCTCCTTGTAACCGAGGTCGCGATAACCCTCAGCAAGGAGTCGATACCAGATGTGGCCTGCCTGCACCAGCCCATACAGCGGTCGCAGAAGCAAACAGACCTTATCCTCCTCCCCCTGCTTCGCGAACCCAGTTGGCTGCTTCATGTACACCGGGCGGTCCATTGTCCCATTCAGGTACGCGCCCGAGAAGTCCCACTGCCGCACCACCAATTGCTTTACAGCCGCTACCGCAAACACCATGCGCACCGACTCCATCCGCGCCACCATCACCCATTTTGTCCCGAAATCGCGGCCCTCAACCATCTCATCGCCTCGCGCCACATACCGCCCCTTGTGCTTCACCGTTTTCCCCTCACCGTCGACCTTCAAGTCGAAAACCCACATGCCGTCAATTGCATGCTGGCCCTCCGGTAGGTCTACAAGCTTCCACACGCCGCGCTGCACAAGTTGATCAAACTCTGCCTGCATAGCTGGCCCCCATTTTTCTGGCTCTCGCATCGCCTCACGATACGAGCGGGGCACCATCCCCTTCACCGCGCTCGCGAACGCCCAGGGAGATACGAGCAGCGTGTCGTCAAAGCTCAACCAATCGACATCCACTGCATTGGCCGTCGGACGTGCATGGTCATGGGCCCAGTCCTCACCGGCAAGCCTCGCTTGCTCCTCGCTGCGGTGGAACATTTCCATCTCAAGGATCGCGCGCGTCGGCTTCGGAACGCGATTGCTGCGACGCGGTGGGTCAGGGATCAGCGGCATTATTGGAGTAGGGGCGGGCGGCGGCGCAGATACAGGCGCATCGACGCGTTCAATGGGGTCTGGAAGGTTCTCCTCGTCAGATGGCACGTCGTCCTCGAAGATACGAAGGTCGTGGGGCAATTTCGCGTCCTCTTCGACATCCGGGCGCGTACGATGCGGCTCGCCCTCCTTGAAGATGACGTTGCGCACCGGGAAGACGCGGAGGCGCTTTGGATCGTAGAAGTGATACCCGCGTTGCCCCAGGTACCCCACCATCCTGCCTTCCCAGCCCTGCTTGCCCAATTTGCCCTCAACGTAGTCCAGGTCTTTAACCCAGCACCGGCTCCCCCAAACACGCAGATGCGACACGTTGAGCTTGACAAGATTCCCTTCGGCATCCTTCTGGCGGAACCACGCGACCCACGGGATAACGTCCGGGTGACGGTTGGACGGGATGAAGCCGCGCACATAGCAATGCGCTGTCGCCGCTTCAGCCCAGAAGCGATGGTCGAGGTTGGCGTCGATCAGCTGCGTACGTGTACCCTCGATAACTGTCCTGTTGCCCCGCTCGGCGTGCCCATTCGCTGCTGAAGAGTCCTTCGGAACGACCTCTATCAGGATGCCCCTTCGCGTGCACAACCCCCGGAAAACATTGTTGTCAAACTCGCCGCCCAAATCCACGTGCACGCGCTTCAGCCTCTTCCCCGTCTGCACCTCCGCCGCAACGATCCACGCTTCAAACGCGTCCGTCGACGTTTCCTTCCGCTTGTTCGTCAGAAACAACGGAAATTTCAGCGAGGTCGCCCCGTCCGACACCAGCATCATATATACCGCGCCGGACCAGCTCGGTGTTCGTGCCTGCCCCCACAGGTCGACGTGCATGCGTTCAAGCGGCTCTGTCTCGTGCGTCACGACATCGTCAAACGGCGCTTTATCCTGCTTCCCAAGAACGCAGTCTTCGCACATACCCCGCAACATCTTGCGGGTAATCACCAAACCATCGACCAGCCCCCTCGCTGCCATTCTTTCAATTCGGCAGACGTCGGCGTGGACCATACATCAATGCCAGCCCTCCAAGTCTGTGGGCTGGTTTCGGTCGTGCCCTGCGATGGCAGTGACAGGCGGACGCTGGCCGTCGATGTCATCAACAACTTCTACGTCGTACAATCTCCGGCTCCCGATGGACTTTGCCAAACGTCCGTCCAGGAGCAGCTTCCCCGACGCGTCGCGTACTGCCAGCATCCCAGAACCCCATTCGCCGTGAAATCCGCGTGTATCAAATGTGGGGACGGAGATCAGGTTCATCGCAAATCCCGGGCAATGCAGTGCCTCGAAGCGCACTTTGTGGACTGATCTGTCGCTCACGCGCACCATCATCTCGGCGATCCCTCTGCCCGCAACAGCGAATCCCCCGCCCTTGACCGCTGTTGCGCCCTCCATGGCCATGGCCTCGTACGTGATAAAGCGCCGGCGGTTTACAATGCAGTGCTCTGACGCCCCACTGTCCAGGAATGTGTAGCACCAGTACGGTGTGTTGGAAGCGTACACCGCGTATATTGAGCTCGGTATTTCTACTACATCGGGTACGGAACGACTAACGATCTCGTTTAGAACGGGAGCAACTGCTCCTCCACATCCATTCCTGAGAAGATCGTTATTGCCCGCACTCGATGAGCAAACACGCGACGCACCCTCGTCAAACTCGGGGATGGACACTGACATCGCATACACCGCCATCGGCGACGTGTAGGTGGCGACTGGCGTGGTGTTCACGGCGGCTGGAGTCGCAGCGGGAGGAGTCGCCTCGGTAGTCTGCGCGGCAGCAGCGGTGGGAGCGGCAGGGGTAATGCCGGCGCGAGCGTTCCATCTCGAAGCGCGCGCGACCTTGGCTGCTTCGATTAGCTCCGCGCGGGGTTCCTTCCCGGCCGGCGCAACCCAGTGTCCACGCATCTGGCCTTCCTGTCCGCCGCCACGAGCCCAGCAGCACTCCTTGGTGTGCCCGGTGACGGCGCAGTTGCTGCAGGTGATCGCGTTCGTTGTCGCTGCAAGCGCGCTCGCGACGTTGCCCGGTGCGGCCTCCGCTTCACCTCCGTACGAGATCTCCCAGTAAGAGAGCAACTCGTTGACGAGCTCGTAGGTGAACTGGAAATTCTGGAGCGTCAAGATTGAGCTCCGGAATTCGGCGAGCGGATTGGAGAATCACAGAATTCATCTCCGCATCCTTGACGAGACCGCTGACGCGTTCGACCTCCGAGCGGAGCTTCGCAAGCTCGTCGAGGTGGGTACGAATGTGACGCCCGTCCTTGCACTTCAGGGCGCGGAGCCTGGTGAACGCTAGCCCTTTTAGGATCTCCGAGGAACGGTTGAATTTCCCAGCGAGTGCGGACCACATCTCGTGCGAGGTGTCCGTAGGCGATATACCGTGAGCCTTCGGATCCTTCACATTCTGGTAAATCATGGCGCCCATCTGACCGTCGCGCAGGTCCCACTCCGCCTGCGAAGGCGTAAGCGCGTTCGCCATCGACGTAGTCGGGCCGCCGGCAGTCGAGATGCCGGGGTTGTAGATGCTCGTCGCATACCCTGTGGCGTAGTGGGCAGGGGGCGCGGCGAGCTCGGGGCGAGTGATGCTGCCGTCGAGGTAGCCTCCGAAGCCCTTTCCACGTGCCAGACTGATCATGATGTCCTGGAAGGCCGGCCAGTTCGTCCTGCTGAACTACTTCTCAGCCGGGAGGATAGTAATCGTCGAATTCGACATAGGGGTAATATTGGGGGGGGGGGGTGAGTCTTCTCCATGCGTGCTCGCTAGCAATGCTGATTCAGGGACAGGCCGCCTTATAACGCTCTGACTGCGAATCTGTAGAGTTTACGATGTAAGATAAATGTCCTCAGTCGCACACGGATAAAGTGGAGACTCAATATTAACCTGTAGAGTTTACGATGTAAGATAAATGTCTACAGGTAAAGTAAGTGACCGTAAGTGGTAAGTATAAAAGGGAAAAGACGTACCCTCAGTCGCACCCGGATAAAGTGGAGACTGAGGGACGTTGCTGAGGGGCCGCCCTGTTATATAGGGTGGCTACGATCGTAAGTGAAACAAGTAAATAAAATAAAATAGAAACCGTCCCGTTCGGGAACTGGACGCCAAACGCCCAGAAAGGCAACCTGCCTTCTCAACAGAAAGGGACAATCCGTGACCACCGAACCGCAGTACCATGGATCGACTTGAGAGGCTTACCGAAATTGCCAGAATCTTCCGCCCATATATAGCCCAGGTGCGCCAAATGATGACACCATCTCCAATAATCATCTACATAGTTTTGAATATTGGACACAAGGAATCTTGACGAACAGTGGACATGAAGATCGTTTCTAGAGGGAGTAAAACTTTGTCTATGTTCTCGTCCGCCAGGTCCGCTCGATCCGGGATAGGTGTATGGGGAACCATCAACAGCAAATGTATGTTGATGAAAGCAGCGGAAACGTCCAGGAAATATTGAGCGACTGCGGCAGCATACAAATAAACCACTATGATGAGTATGATAACACGGCTCCGCGACTTGATGCCATCCCGACTACAAGATAATAGACTGATCAGAGAACCACGAAAGTTTGACTTGGAGAACTTAGTACAGAATGGAATACACCGCAAGGGCGAAGAAGATGCCGTAGGCGCCTGTGAACCCTGAGGAACTGTGCCGGCAATCCCACGCCACCAAGCACTCACTACAAAATATGCTTTCAGTGAGCACACCAACAACGTCCTGTGTTATATTGCGTCCGTAACACTTGAGAAGCTGTGCATCTGCGTCCGAGAGCGCCGCTGGCAGAGTTGAGCCCGAGTCAGCCATAAAAGCAGGTGGGACGGGGGAAGATGGGGTGATACTGGAGCGAGAGTCAACATCTCCTGAATATATATGAGAAATCACCTTCGTACGAAGCCAGGACAAAGTCAACAAGCTATTCGCAACCTAAAAAAAAACACCCAAGAGATTTACCTTGAATCTTGAGAGACTCAATTCCATACTTTCGGTGTCCGTTCCCCCATGATGGAGGGATGGAGGTTCGGAGGTTCTGCGATGCAGCCTCCATTGGGTTTCGCAGAAGATCCCCACGGGATCTCCTTTGATGTTGTCAGCGACATTAACGGAAGGGCTTGCATTCAAGATACAGTTTCGGATAATGGTGGTCAAGATTTCCCACGGCAAGAGTTTTGTGCCCATGTCACGTATGCGGCACAGAATGGAGCGGCATATACACACAAGAACGATGAAAGCCTGCCTTTCGGATGCTGGCATGCGCTGCCGGCGATCCCACGGATTCCTTGTGTCGGCACGACGGTCGTGATGGTGGCAGAAGGGAACGGGTTAATGTTCAACATCGGATGACCCGGGTGAAGCGCGAGTTCACGAAGTTGCATTGGATTTTACTCAGCGGAAGTAACAAACTTTCCCTAAATGCGATCAAAGTGACAAAGTTCACTGCGTTGAACCTGGTCCTAGAACGGCAAATGGCGAGGCGCGTTGCTCTCAGCATATCCCGGTCTAGGACACGGTTCAACGCAGTGGTTTCTTTGAAAATAAGGTGCTCAAAGTCGACGAGGATAGATGGACCTGGGGGCAGCATAGCCCAGTTGGTATACTGCCATCTTCTCGATCACATAATAAAAAAGAGTGTGATCGGGGCGCAGGTTCGAATCCCGGACATTGTCGGGCGCCAGTACAATGCTTCTGCAGAGGATTGAGTTAGCTGCTTCAATTGCAACGGCCTAATCCTTTAGTAGATGGACCTGCGATAACGTAGCTTCTTGTAAATTCTAGCTACGTCATCGCTTCACCTTTTTCTTCACCAACTTAACCCCGTTGGGCTGGGATTTAAAAATAGAGGGCGATCATAGCAGTATGATAGCTGTACTTAGGATCTGACGACAATGAAGCCGCGGTTTTGTTGATCAGCAGAGCCAGGCAATTTGAATACGCACCGTACAGTAGATACTGCGCAATTTCGTTCAATTCGGCGGTCATGTGTCACACACCCCCTGTGCCGCGATGAATTTTGGTTTTGGTCACGGGTCACGACACCCAGTGCCGAATGTAAAATGCGTGACATCAGGGCCAAATCTCCCTCGGAGGTGCAAAAAAGGCAGAATTTTCGAAGATTTCCGTCTTGAATGCCGAATTTTTGGAGGTGTCACGCCAAACTTCGTTGGTTGCCGAAGTGCCGAATCGGTATTTTGGGTCACGGGTCACAACCCGTGCCGAATTGAACGAAATTGCGCAGTATTGTGTGAGTGGAATTTCTTCAATTCTATTATTCACGCTCATATTGCATTCGCCAGAAGTGGCTGCACGTGCACTGAACAGTATAGATCACTGAACACCACGTTGCTGCACAAGCCCTCGACGTCCACGACACGAGTGATTTGTTGTTTGTTTATTCCTGTGTTATATTTTGAAGTGCGACTAGCTCCACGAGACACTAGCTCCGAGTCAATCAACTACTCTACTCGGTGGGGGCGCTTTTCAGATATCTTCCTGCTGACGCAAGCCGCCGCCCGCCGATAAGACCGAGGTCATTCGCAGGTGACCTTCAAGTGGAGACTGTGGGAGTCCGTAAAAAGTAACTTATGGGAACTAACTTGTGTGGAACTTGCCCCTTTCGGCATGCGTGCCGCAAGTTAACTTAAGTTTTCCCACGGGCTCCAAATTAACGGGTGCGGGTCACCCAAGTACAATTCCCTCTTCTGGCAGTGTTTCTTGACCAAATTCTTTGGAACCAGGTGCGTTTCATTGCCTTTTGAAGCCGCCTTCTTCTGATATGGGTCTGCCTTTTTAATCACAGTGCCTTGTTTTGATCTACTGATTCGGCTCGGCTCTCTTCAAGTTGCAACCCCTCATTCCTATCAATTCTCATCTAATGGGCTCTCACTAGGCGTTCTCGAAAGTTCCTTGGTGCCCGAGACTTTACCAACCACTCAAGTGCGAGGCAGGCATCATGTTCAATCCATATGTTCAAGTTAGATTTCCTTGCTCCAAGGTGCGTTGTGAACCTAATCTACTAAGAATACAATTGAATCATCTCAGTATCAGTCTCGCTGTCTCTCAAGTTCTACAACACCGCGGCAGGGCAACGTGAACATTTGGGCCTCTGTTCAGTCCGGCTCCCAACCCTTGCTGCAGAAGAGGAATACTGATCCACTTTGATTGAAAATCACGCACAGACTATGGGGAATCAGAGGATGAGATTGGGCCAGAGAAAGGAGGCTCAGAGATGGACGGTGATACAGTGGTTCAACCAAGCCGATTGGACTCCTTACATCCAATACAAACTGATCCTAGTATAAATCTGGAGAGGATGTTGTGATTAGCCACTCGAAGAAAAATCCTGGGCTGATGAAACAGCCGGGTATTATTTACAGTGACAATTGACTCAATCCATCTAGAGACTAAGCCCGCGTGCGGCTTCTTATCAAATTTAACCCAATATACAACCTTGGTCTTCTCGAATATTTACCCATCCCCTTCAGCAGATTGAAGACCTGTGAGCTCCAGTGGCGGCACAATTCTGATCCTCGAAGCCGGCGAGGCCTTTATTCTGGGAGTAACCCAGAAGAAACTTGAAACTAAGTAACTGGCACTCGGTGTTGAGTTAGCAGCCTTCTGCAGTTAACTTGTTAACTGAAGTAACTTGCTGCAACTTAAAGTAACTTGAAGCTAACTTGAAGCTAACTTGAAGTAACTTGAAGTAACTTGAAGTTAACTTCTGCTAACTTGCGGGCCAAGTTAGATCAAAGAAAGTAACGGGCCATCAGATGGCATCAAGCTGCCCCGTTCGCCCGACGTTAGGGACAATACAGCAACAGGATGGACTCGTAAGCTTCCCACATAACTATCTGACATTCCTCTCATGCTATTAAACACCCACAATTAATTTAGGTGTGGCTTAGCATTTCGCAGATAACCCGAAGACTGGCAGACTGACGGTGTTGCATGAAAGGCACTAAACAAAGATACAATGGCATCGACTAATGACTATCACCGTTCTCTCCACGCCTCGTACTGCATCGCACCCCTGGAGACTTTTGGTGGTTGCCATCATCATCTCTGGCTGGACTCTGAGACTACTTCCTCTTTTTACCGCTTGTATTTTCAACTTGAACAAGTTGAATCGGAGCGGCTCCTGCCATACCATCCATCCCGGA
This sequence comes from Mycena olivaceomarginata, assembly GCA_029378375.1. Taxonomy (NCBI): domain Eukaryota; kingdom Fungi; phylum Basidiomycota; class Agaricomycetes; order Agaricales; family Mycenaceae; genus Mycena; species Mycena olivaceomarginata. The sequence goes on from JARKIC010000548.1 coordinate 195,610, forward strand.
GAGCGGAAGATCAGAGAGGGGGCTAGATGGACGTGTTGCGGACTTGTGGGGAGTACAGCGATGGGTAGAAAGTCTTCCCTGGCGGACCTGGGTTCCCAGTCGTAGTGTTTACCGTGCTGACTGTAAGCCATAGCAAGGCAAAAGCTAGGAGGGATGCGCGCAGTGGCGGCTTTCCTTACGAAAGTCTTGATGTTTGCCCAGCATGTGGGCATGTACTCCCCCTCGACTCGAGTTTGTGCACAACATAATACAGTCTCCGAGGTCGTAAGATGCCTCACCACGTTGCCTTTTTTTTTTTGCTTGTGCGAAGGGATCATCCAGAGTGAGATCTTTTAGCTCGGCCTGGGTGAAATGGCTGGACTTCAACTTATATAATGGTCTTGATAAAAACATGTGGACGGGGTGGGTGTTCTTTGCGGTGTTCCTAGGTTTTCATCAGTGGTGAGGCTGGATACTGGCCCAAGACCTCATAGAAATGTGACACTATATGAATTGAAGAATTTAAAGCCTATTTCCCCGGCACACACACACTAAATGCCCTTTTAATCGCCCCAAGTTAACTATCAGTTAGTTGGGCCAAACACAACCAAACTTACTTTGATCTAACTTGCCATCAACTTGCAAGTTACTTGTGCTAACTTGTGCGGAACTTACCTGGGAAAAACTAACTTGCTCTGCCACAAGTAACTTACAGTTACTTACAAGTTACTTGTGGCAGGGCAAGTTAGTTTTCACAAGTTACTTGTGGAACCATCAGACTGTGGATGTTGAGATGGTGACTGTAGTGCACCGGACACCTCACTTCCGGTGTTTGTTCCCCTGCCTACCACCCTATGTGTCCTACTTATTTCCCTTATATTTGCCTCGTATCAATGTACTTAGTAGCTATTCTGTATCCCCTCGATGCCCACCTTTGGTCCTCGAATATATCCTGCTTGGCTCGACTTCACTGCGCGACCTGAACTTTCACAGGTTATGGGCCCCGAGCCCCGCTTCCTTTGCATCTAAACTCGCTTCTTTGCTCCGCACTCTCTCCCTCTGTTTCTGATCTCCTTGGCCGAGGCCCCTGCGAAACAACGACCTGCGAACCGACTGCCGCCGAGGCACTGTGAAACGAACCGTGTGAATTGATTGCCGCCGAGGCATCTGCGAACTTGCGAACCAACTGCCGCCGAGGCACACACAAACGAACCAATGGATTCTATGAAAGATATGGACGCGAAAGGTGGATTGAAGTTGTCGAATGCGGTGGATTTCGATGATTGGGAGTTTGGGATGAAGGCGGAACTCCGGAAGAAGGGTGTGTTGGCTCTTGTTTGGGGCAGCGAGACTTGACCGCTCGACAGCGACAACTCAAAGGCCGTAAAGGGTTGGATCGCCAAGCGCGATGTTGTGACTGCCGCTATCATTGGGAGGCTGGATTCTTCCCAGTTTGCCCATATTCGCGATTTTGAGGAGGATCCAGTGGGGATGTGGGAAAGATTGAAGGAGACGCACCTCAGCTCTGGTCTGGGAGGGCGGTGGTTTTGTGGTGCAAATTTCATACGCTGCGTAAGCCCGGCGATCCATCTTCCATGTGTGCTCACGTTGCGACGATCCGGGGCCTTGCGGAGAAGCTTGGCCGTCTGCACCAGGACAAGCCCTCCGATGCGCAGATCATTGCGATGCTCCTGGTCTCCCTTCCTCCCGCCTACAACACCCTTATTATTTCCCTCGATCCCACCCTCAGAAGGACGATCTCGACTTCGTCATTGGCCGCTTTTTGAACGAAGAAACTCGCCAGGAGACCGAGCTTTCGATGAACGGTACCGTCGACATTCCCACCGCTGCCCTCGCTGCTCGCACGTACCGCGATAAATTGCGCATCACTTGCTTCAAGTGCCAGAAACTTGGGCACTACCAGTACAATTGCCCGGAGCCAGGGCCACTCGTCGCACCACCACCTCGTGCCGAGGCTCCCGGTGCCAATGTGACTTTCACTTACACTTTTTGATGCTTCTCTTATTCCAGTGGGAGATCCAGACGATTATTTCCTTTCCTCTTACTTCGCTAATACCGTACCGGCGCACTGCAGTCAGTGGGAGTGTTGAGATGGTGCCTGTAGCGCACCGGACACCTCACTTCCGGTGTTTGTTCCCCTGCCTACCCCCCTATGTGTCCTACTTATTTCCCTTATATTTGCCTCGTATCAACGTACTTAGTAGCTATTCTGTATCCCCTCGACGCCCACCTTTGGTCCTCGAATATATCCTGCTTGGCTCGACTTCACTGCGCGACCTGAGGCCTGAACTTTCACAGTGGAGTCTAGATCTAGATGGGGATGGTGCTCTGCGATGCCTCAAATCCCAGAATTCCGGTGTATTTGCTATCACATGAAATTTCGAATCATGGCTGCTTGCTTGCTTGCTCAGCTATGTACAGGTATTTGAAGAGGGCTCAGCAATCCAGGAACCGGAGGTGAAAGCTCGTTGTGACGGAGAACAGGCCAGCTAGAGAGTCGGCGGCTAGTTCCAGCACAAGGAATCGTCGGGTGGTCAGTTCGACGAGGTGAGTGGCGTAACAGTAAGATTGACCAGGGTACTAGCTACGTACATCAACTGTTTATATACTACGGGAACGATCGGAATGGTGACAGGACAGAAAGGGGAGAGTTGAAATAAAGGAGTGTGGTGTCTTGGCGACGAGTCCGCCAGTCGGAATAAAGAGTGGATCAAATATGAGTGGAAATGCGGCACGCAGATACGGCAAGGAACGTGATAAAATTTATTCGTTACACTCGTTGCTGCAGTAATTTGAAACATCCATTCTTGAATGTCTGCTTTTAGTACACGAGGCAATGAACCAAAAACTTGCTGGCTGGGAACATGAAGCCTGGGTAGGAGTGCCGCATCGCGACATACTACGCTGCGTAGCAGTGGAGCTCAAAGCTAGAAAAGCATCAACCTTCTTCAAACTTGCAGAACCCAGATCGTTAGCAAGGGTGCCGTGTAGACAGGCCATGGTGCTTGCGAAAAGGGCGGCGAGGGCGCCCATAAATGAAAATTGGGACCTTACCCTGCCACAAGACACCTCTCTTCCCGGCCTAAGCTTGCAAGAAAACCGTCAGCGAATCTTCTATCGTAGCATACGAGAAGTGAAAACACGGACCTTAGTACTGAGGAAGTCGACTGTAGCGAACCTCAAGAAGATACATAAGGCAATCGAAGATGCTTTCAGCAGGAACGTGTCAGACACCGACATCTGGAAAGCCGTATTGGTGAAGGACATCCTCCCACGTACAGCCCAATTTCTTTGGAGGAGCATACACAATGCACACAGGATAGGAAAATATTGGACTCACATTCCCGAGTGTGGAGACCGCGCTACCTGCCAAGAATGCGGAGTACTTGAAGACCTGGATCATATCCTGACTGGTTGCAAGAGTCCCGGACAAGGGATTATATGGGAAGCAGCCAAATCACTGTGGCTAGAGAAGGAGGCCATCTGGCCGATGGTGTCATTGGGCACAATACTGGGCTGTGGCCTTGCCGAGTTCCACGACGACAAGGGTAGGACCAAGCCCGGTACACAGCGGCTATACCGGATTCTGATATCCAAATCTGCATACCAAATCTGGTTGATCCGGAACAACCGTGTTATCTCTCGGGATGGTGCGCCGGCATCGAAAGAAGAAATTATAAACAAGTGGAAATTCGCTGTAAATCAGAGACTACAAGTGGACAAATCACTAGCGAATAGGCCGATCTGGGGGAAACGCCCAGCGCTGGCCCAAAAACTGGTCCTTGAGACCTGGTCCGGCACCCTGGACAATGAAGATAGCTTGCCGGCCAATTGGTTGCGGGAGCCCAGAGTTTTAGTGGGTAGCCGTGCGTTCCCACAAACCCAGACCCGGCGACGACTTCGCCACGGAATTGGTTAGCGCGGTAGTCCCACACTGCCCTCGGGCGTGCGGAATGCATTTCTCTGGGTGGTGGAAGCCACTCCCTATGGGGCTAACGTCCCAACCTTTACCATCCAATAAGGCTAACCAATTGTTAGTTGCTATTGGCCTAGGTACCACCAAAAAAAAAAAAAAAAGAATGTCTGCTTTTACAGGGCATGCTTGGTTGAATTTAATTCGAGGCTAGTTGTTATTCACCGAATGTGAATTACCATGGGCACAATCCGCCCAGATGTCAGAGACGATGAGGCATTTCACCCTCCATTCCCGTATCCTCGCGGCGCTGCGCGCGCTGTGCCAAAGCGAAAGGGCCGTAGTGAACTATGATGTGCTTCCGTTTCTTTTTTTTCGCATCCTTCATATTCTCTTCATCTCTTCCGCATTCCCAGCATCAACTGACTTATCTATTCAGACACCCTCCCCGATTCAGCCGCAGCAACGCAAGGATGCACATTCTATATATATGTGTTAAATTCACTGCTACTAGGTATACCTCGCAAGTATCCCGTAACACACATACGCGCTCTGACTCTCTCAACTACATATTCGATTCACTGATACAATGGTGCTCACTAAATGTGCACCGTGCTGTCTCTGGGTGCAAGACAGTCAACCATTTCTCTTCTCTAAAGTCGCCAACTTTGCATTGTGGCTTTTACAATTGCCAATTTCGTGGGGAAGAAATCCAAAGAACCAGTCGCTCACGAATGGTTTTACATAAAGCGTCTCAACCGTCGTGTAATTGATGATACTTATGTCTGTGTGGCCATTTGAGAACATAGGACATTTGTCGCGTTATTCAGCGCCGATTGCAATTCACCGGTGCCAGTTTTTGATCTACATGATTCGAGAAAAAAAAAAAGATATTTGGAAGTTGATGCCATTGGTGGCAGTGCACTCAACCTTTTTCTCCTCCACGATGGCACCCGTCCGTCTCAAAACTTGGGGCCCACGCAATACCAAACCAACATGGGATTGGAAAGCAAAAAACTCTGCCGAGCTGGGTCATTTCACTGTCCCCTTTGCGACCAAGGAATACATGCAAAATTGTTGAATCACTGCCCGGAAGCTATGCGCCTCGGGCATCGGGCAACTCGGACATCCCCGTATGTTCTCCCTTATTCTACTAGGTTCTTTTCTGTGAGTCAGAATGACTCTGCCTGACTCCTAGCCTCCGTATATAACTAGCCATGCATTCCCTGTAATTTATCTAACAATTTATCTGCTGTTCCCTACAAACTCTTGTGTGAACCTTCGAAGAGCCTCTGCCGGTTCTTTATCAACAACAACCTACTCGTAAATTCTCAACAAAAATATCGTGGGCCAGATATTGAAGGACTTGGAGATTAGAGAGTGGAATGACTGGACAAGGGAGGATCTTCGAGTTCGTCCAGTGGATTCTCGCTCGTTATCCGGTTTCTGACAACTTTTCTTTCAGCAAAAGACTATCGAGGAACGAAATGCCCGCAAGAGCTCTCTGGCGGAGGCATATCCTGGCCTCCTCACCGGCCCGCATGGCGTATCGCTCAGAAACCAGAACTGCCTGCCTCTGTATATTTTATCCGCCAACATTTCCGTTCCGCAAAAAACGAACTTCATGGCGGCCATCGTACTGTGGTCGACCGGTAGCTCGAGAAAGGCCGTGAGCTTTTTCAACAATCATCTAGATGACAGCGCCTCGTTTGACAGTTTCGCCATCGATGGGGAATCGACGAGCAAAGCGAATGAATGGGCTGTTGGGGAGAAGGGTAAAGGGTTCATCTTAGCGACTCAATACCTCGCCGAATATATCGCAAAATCAGAAGAGGGCAAATATTCGCCTCTGCTGGGAATCTCCTTCCGCGTCGGAGAACAAATTGGAGAGTTGAAGTGGAAAAAGTCACGCAAAGTCGGGTCTGAGGACTCGCTCCGTGTCATCCTTGACGACTTGACGACGCGTGAAGTTGGTGATTATCTCGAACACAGATATCGGCTAGGTGTGTGTGATCGTAGCACCATTGTACATCCTAAACCTGACATTCACTTCAGACATCGATGACGCTTTCGATGGCGGGGACCCCGATGAGTACGACAGGACGATGGAAAAGGCCAAGATGCGTGAAAAGGCCGCTAAAATCTTAGGGCAGGCTGTAAAACGTCGCTCGAAGTTGGGTCTCGATGGGCCAAATGGCACGTCCGTGGTGAGGTCTGATGAAGTCTGCATCACCATCATCGGGATCGCAGCCCACCACGCCGACCCGGAGTATATTTTCTCAGGCATTTTCGGTGTTATCCCTCCCTCTTCTCGGTGGCGCAGCGCCAACAGCTTGATCGAATTCTTCCTACACGATGGAAAGTCTCCACGATTTTACCACCGAGACCAGCACGTTCCGCATGGGCTTCATCTGAACAAACTTTCCGTCAACTATCACGGCGATCTCTCCCTCAGCTCCGAGCGCATCATGGTCCTCAATGATCGGGTTCGGAACTCTCGATACAGGAGCGCGATGTGCGCCGCCATTCATCTTGCATTCCGGACCCTTCCCGACCTGGCAGTCGAGCTCGCTGACGATATCCTCACTGATGATCATTCCGACGGCCTTGCAGGGATCCTCGTTCCTCCGAACAGGGAATCGGCGGAGGAATATCGAGCCGCATTTGAAAAGGTTTGGCGTCAAAAAATTTCCACTTCCCTCGAGTTTCATCCCCGGACATCGCTGGAGAAAAATCTCTTGTTGTTTTCCCAACTCAGTTTAGAGCCGGTGATCGTCACGCCTAGAGTCCTGGAGATTTTGCATCGATCCGGCGCTTACATGCCGGCCAGCGAATACGCTCGCAAACGACTCTTGGAGTCTTGTTCAATCCCCGATTTCGGCGGGTTGGATCGGATTCGCGCTACCCTACAAAAACTGCTTCCCAGTGTCCCATCGGAGAATATTTCCGTACGCCAATACGATAACCTCTACCCTTCCGTCGTATGGGATGATAAACACAACCTCTTTGCTTTGGCGCGACCGAAACCATGCGAGGATCACCCTGCCGAGGAGTGTCTGTGCTGGGTTGGCCCCGCACTTCATGATATCACCAAAGTCACCAAAGAATACAAGGGCAATGAGATTTCGCTTCGAAAGTTGTGGAGAGCGTTCGCCGTGGAAATGGGTGGGGATACGACCATTAAGCGCACCTCAGGGTGCACCGCCAAATTTACGTAAAGGCCCTTTAAGGTGGGTTATTTTGTAGTAAGATAACCCACCTTAAAGGCCCTGTCCGCCAGGCGGACGTTGCATAACTATGATGTCATGTCCGCTTTGGGAAACATGTGGCTGGCGGACGGCACCCGCCCCGCCCTACACCGGCTACACCTACTGCCGTACTGCCCGACGGCGCTTCCCCTCGCGTCTCGCTATCCTACCCATTATTTCCAAGCCATCTAGGTTCAATTTGAGTCGAAATTCAATACGTGGCACGCTGCGCCGCGCACGTCTGCTCACCACCTGCCTCGCCCTTGCTTAGACCGCCCACCGCTCCTTCCTTGCGCTTCTGGCTCCACCTCCCTTCTCTGCATCCACTATAATTTGTTCATTCCCTCTAGGTTTAATTCGGCTCAAAATTCACCACACGGAACATTGTGCGGACACATCCGCTCATCGAATGTAAGGCCAATCATTGCTTGAATTTTCGTGCTCTGGTACTTCGGTTTGCATGGTTAATTTCCAACTGATGCATTGATTTCCTCCAGGTGCAAAATGATGGGTTTCTGGCCCATGGAGTATGGCGGCGGATTTGTCCGCCAATCAAATGTAACTCCAGCCTTTGCCTCGTCTTCATTGATTTAGGCCTGCACTTCAAGTTGGAGCAGCTGTCTTCTACCCGACACCTGGCTTCCACTTCCTTCTACGGTCAATTTGACTCAGAACTCGGTGCATAGAGTACTGCGTGGACGCGTCCACTCATCGATTGTAACTCTACTTCGAGTTTGAAACTTTGTGCACAAGGAATTCGGTTGAAACCCCTACATCACAACTGATATATGGCTTACATCCAGGACCAGACTGGCCTAATCTCGAGTTGTTCAGCATTGCGGCGGACGTGTCCGCCACTTGATTGTGCGGATGTCCCTTGCCCAGCTTTAATTGCCTCAGTACTTTACTTGAAGGAGCGGTTTCATCCCCCTCTGTCTTCCATCTGTGCCCAAATAATCCGGTTTCGCCTTTCCGGGAATAGCGGCGGACACATCCGCCACTTACAAATCTCCTTTGGATGGGTCTTGCAATTTGAACAATATATTCCTTTTGAACGTCCACCTTCCTTCTAGATCTAAATTCCAGGTGTTGCCCCTTTTGACCTCTCGAACATAGTGACAGACACATCTGCTCCGCAATTGAACCGCAGGTTCGGGCTTCAATCATTCCTGGAATCCTTTGTTTTGGCATTACAGGTTCAAGACTTTCTTTTCATTCAGTGATTTCTTTCCCGGGTCCTGTTGACCAGCATTTTTAAGCTGCCTGACTTGATATGTAAATGTTTTCGATTTGTGGGCACAAAAAAATGCACCTGTTTCTGCGCCTAATGTGCACAAACTATGAACTGATTTGCCCTCGCAGACATTCATTTATGGCCCAGGTTTCCTTATTTGAATCCACATGTTCAACCTCTTTAATTCAGTTTCCTTGGCTTCGAACAACTTTCAAAAGTCCCCAGTACGTTGGTGATTACCAGAACTCCGAGTGGTGATTCGAGTCCGTATCATTAATTGGACGGGATGTTCACACTCTTTTTGATGTGGTGGCGGACACGTCCGCCAGCCCGGCAGATGTATCTATGAACATGGTTTGCTGAGTTTTGAATAAACTTCAGTTGAAAAAACAGGCTCAGACACACCTTTGATGTTGGGTCCAGAGATGGTAACCGTGTCCGCTACCTGAGCGCCATTGGCGGACGCGTCCGCACACCTTCAACGTAAGCGGCGGCGGTGTTTTACCTCACCTGCTCAACCAATCAACAGCCGTATAAACCTCCATCTAATTTGATCTTTTTCTACTGGACTCATTTCTAATGGTTCAAACACTTCTGTGGGATGCAATATGATTCTGAACGTCCTCTGGTGTCAGTCTGATTTATTTAGATTTTTTTGCCAGGTATGATATTAGGTGCATGAAACTGTCCGAAAGGTGGCCAAGGTTTACGGTTGAATCTAGGGCAAGCATGTACCAACCTGGTGCACAAGTGTTTCATAGGTGATACAGAAATCTGAAATAAATCAGACCTGATCTGGAATGCATTCAAAATGATATGCCATATTTCAAAAGCCCTCGAAGCATTATAAATGAGCACAGTGCAAAACAAAAGGATTCGTCCAATGTTTATTTGCATGCTGATTGGTCGACCCGGTGAGATCAAACGCCACCGGAGTTTACGTTGCCGGTATGCGGACGCGTCTGCCAACGGCGCAGACGAGTCCCGCCGAGCGGTAGTCATCGTCCGAAGACGTGTCTGAGCCGCTGGGATTGGAAAGCACTGAGCAGCAAAAAAATGCTAGGTCCAACTAGCGTTCAACATAGGCGGACACGTCCGCCACATCAGCGAGAACAAACATATACCTGCTTCAGGCAGAAAAGAAGGTTCTTTCTCGAGATTATAAATCTAAGTAGTTATACAAATCCGGGGTTCGGTAGATTTTTGACTTCAAAGCCAACTGCGACTGCTGTGTATCCGGCGGTTAGTAACAATGTTCTACATACCAAAACTGCATCTGAATCATGGATCACACCGTAGATGAAAGCAAGTTGAAAGACAAAAGACTCAATCAGATTCACTCTGTTTGGAACACAGATATTAGCATATTGGGATTTATTTCAACAAGTTTCAGGATAACTGAGCTGGGTGGTTGAATGAGTTCTCCCAGTAATGTAAGTTGACGATGGGAATTACCGTTTGATCTGATAAGACATTACTGCTTGGAATGTAAGACAGATTAAGACCAAGTCAACAAAACCGAGTTAAGGGTGAGGTGTGCAATGAAGGGGCGGCCGTGTCCGCCGTTACACCCGAGGGGGTCGAATCAGCCCTCAGTGGAAGGAATGTGGATAAAAACAGCTACTCCAAGGAGGGATGGAGCAGGGGCAGAATAACACAGGGAAGGGAAAGAAGGGTAAAAAGGCGAAGCCTGAAAAGGTCTTTATGCCGGTTGACAAGGTAAAGATCTCATTCTGAATTGTTCCTTCCATTCTCTTGCTCTTTCCAGATCCATCCAAGCGTAGTCCACATCCTGCGCTCGGAATGTGAGAAAAAACCGGCAGATTTGAACCAACAGGTGGGGTGGTCATTTGGGGGGCGGACGTGTCCGCCGGGACACCCAAGGAGAGAAAATGTGGGAGTGGGGTGAGATGAAAGAAAATCGTGGGATTATAAGGAAGCTGCAGTACAGAGGCAGAAGAGCTGGGCAACATACAGTCATACAATCGAGCGGCGGACACGTCCGCCTGGGGGTCTACACAAGTGAAATTCGAGTTAGATTGAACTGATAATTGAGGGAGACACCATTGCAAGCTCACCATTCAAATAAACTCCGGGGGCCTGAGTGCTCAGGCAATAACGGGACTTGCAATAAATGGGCGGATGCATCCGCGCGTCGTTGCATACACCGGATTCCCCAAATTCGGAGTCAAATATGACCTAGACAAAGTGAGGAGATCATCTGTGATCCATCTGTGATGGATGAACAGGAGGGCAAGCTACCGGCGCGACAGAGGGGTAGGCGGACCAATCAAGACCCCGCTCAGCGGGGGTGGTGGTGAGACACCCGCGGGTCCACGTGCCGAGTCCCGCCGCAGATTGAACCTACAGGGATTGAGGACAATAGCTTGGATGCTGGTGCAAGAGGGCCAGCGGTGGTGCGTGGTACAGCGGCAGGTACAGCGTGCTGAGGGTGGGGGCGGGGCGGGGCGGGGCGGGGCGGGGCGGGCGGTACCGTTGCCGTAAGGCTGTTGAAAGTTTCCCAATTGGGCTATTACACATAGTTGACTACCCATCCGCGCGGCGGACATGGGCCTTTAAGGTGGGTTATTTGACTACAAAATAACCCACCTTAAAGGCCCTTTACGTAAATTTGGCGGTGCACCCTGAGGTGATTAAGCGCGCCCCTTCGCTGACGTCAATGGACACATGTGCGTTGTTGTTCAACTCAATTCTCAGCCTCTGACGTATCGTTCTGCGCCAGTGGGAGGGTCTGGTTCACACTCGAATATATCTACGCAGTTCTCTATAACATCACGTTCCCCAGTACGAGCATCAGCCAGTGTGTATAGTCTATCCCGTTGCGTACGATTTGCTGACCACATCCACAGATAACAGACTGGTCGTTACACCGAAGACGCCTTATGAAGCTGGTTCATCTGGATCACTGAACCCTTTCTCCACACTGAATCCGCTCGCGCCCAGGACCTCGAACAATCTATCACGTGCTCCCGCTGACCAGCCCGCTGCGCCGTTCACTGTAACTCAATCGCCAACGGTCTCGAACACTGGAGACACATCCTCCTCTGCACTGCAGCCTCAGAATAAAGATGAAGCGGGCGCAAATAAAGCGGCTCTCGCTCAGCTTTCCAAACTTGTGTTCGGCTTTGATCCTGTGCAGAAGTACGACGAGGTTGTCGGCAAACTCGAATTCCATCAGAAAACTCTGGCGGACCAGGAGCACCTTGTCCACGAGCCAATTACTTCGGGATCGGCAAAAGACACGCGGATCGCGACTTTGGAGAGGGATATCGAGAAGTTGCAAGATGAGCTGGCGGTTGGCTGGCGGCATCGGATGATTGGGTGTTCGCCGCAGCGGAGAGGGCGAACAAGCGCAAAAAGACAGCGTGATCATTGTTCATGAGGTGAGTCGCAGTCGAAAATTAAGATAACTAACTGCTTGACTCATGAACAGTAGTGTAGGATCTTCTCTTATGCTGGAGCGACTAGAGGCTGCGGAGAACTAGGGGAATGGTCCGATTGCCAGTGGACTAGATGGACGCACATATGGTGAATTGCGCAGTAGCCCGCTGAGAACCTGTAAATAATTCGTGCGAGAAGTGAGGTGCCCATGTGGGAATCCAGAGGTGTGCAGTTCGGTAAGAACACTTGCAAAACAAGCGGGTCCAATCGTCCACCAAGAAGAGAGTTCCGGTGACTGCGAGGCATTCAACTGCAGATAACCAAAGCTTGATCAAAGCGCAGAGAGTGCGTACATAGAGGAACACAAGAATTAACGTGGATATCCAACCAGGAGATAAAGAGCCACATTTTTTCTTTTCACCGTTTTTTGTGACGACGACCGTTTCAAAGCCCAACGGTTCGTTTCCAATCTCCTTCTTCGATGGCCGCTCCTTTTCTAGCATTTGCCATTGCCCCATGGGCGCCGCCTGCAATAAACCTATCATCCTCCCCCTGCTTGGACGCCAAGGCCGGATGGAGTCCATCCATGCTAAATTCGGCGCCTCTCCATGTACGATAAGTATGCATAAGTTCTCGCCGGTTGACACCATTGACATGGTGGGGCAGCTGTTGTTCGTACCGTAGTTCTGTAATTTCATTCAACAATTCCAGCTCTCTGAACTCTTGTCGCAGTGATCCATGAATGCCTTTGGTGATTTTGTATGGGTCCATGCCCTGGAGTATCACGGTACCCTCCGAGGTTGCGCTGCGGGATAAAGCCGTGTAGTAGGAAAAATGGTCTTTGCAGTTATTCAAGTCAACGACGTTGATGGCTCTAGTTTTCCCTTGCGAAGAATAATCAGTCATGGCAAAGTTCGGCAGCACTAACACTTCTTCCCTAGTGATCTGTATCGATCTGTCATCCGGTAAGGTGCACCATATCTTCTTGGCCGTTCTAGGCAAAGCGACCAAGTTGGGAGGGAGGCCCTTGATTTGAATTGTTTTTGGCGGGGCCACTAACTCAACGAACAAGGTGTCCAATATTGTTTGATTTCGACTGCCAACCGCCTCCTGCCATCCTACCACCCTGCCCTCTTGCTCCTTCGTGATGCAAAGTTCAGTCACATCGTTATTTCGAATCATAACAGGCAAACCCAAGCACAGATTCAGTTTGCCAGGCACATGTTGGCCGGCAACGCAAGGATGTGCATCCCATAACTGCTGCTGACGATGTTCTGGCAAGTTACTTTTCACCGTTACAGTCTGTTTCCCTCGGACCTCTTTCGGCTTTCGCTCGGTCTCGCCTGCGTTCGTAGCAATAGAATCCTCGGAAGAAAAGGTGATCAAGTCTTGACCATGTTCTGTCGCAAATTTCACCGAGCCCAATTCATTTATTTTATCCTTTTGGGCGTTGAAAGCTGTTATGATCGAAACATCTCGGAGGTCTTTACGGTAGAAGGTAGGCCTACTCGGCTGATTGCCTATAGTCCGGCTTTGCAAAAATTGGAGGTCCTTCGAACAAGCGGCAAACCGCATGTTAGTTAAAGCAGTTCGCATCTTTTCATCGTCTGGAGTACTGGCAGTTTGACGCATATTTTGTTTCAAAATCACGACCATGGTTACCTGCTGCCAGATTATTTTCCCTATTGTATTTTTCTGGTCCAATATACTCGTTTTCCCTTGTACTATCGGTGACACGGACGAATCAGGACTGTATAAAGCCTTTGCACTTACAGGAGGCAATTGCGCAAAATCGCCCGTGCATGTTTAGGCCGCCAAATGGTTCGTTCGGTTCACCCATCGCATGAGACAAACGCGCACTGATACTTTAAAGCGCATTACACAATACCATCGACACTCCATTCAGACATATGTATTCCACACCTCTCAATGTTCTTGCACTTTTTTGATCTGCACGCCACTGACTCGTTCGGAATCGTTGTCCATAGTCTCTGAGGCCCAGCATCAAGTGATATGTACTCCCGTTCAGCAAGGCAGCCCTAGTTCCAGTACGCCCCAGCACAATGAATCGATGTGATTCTGAACGATCCTCAAAAAATTTCACCAAGGCCTTGATCACCGGGGTTTTACCGGTCCCGCCCACTCCGCCCAGATACATCCGCAATGGTGGCGTAGACAAATCTGTGGCGTGATTGGCAACCAATCTGAACACGCGATTTTGCTCTGCGTTCAAATTAAATTCGGATGCAACCAAATCAATAACTTCCTGGGCTTTCTTCGTTTTAGCCTTGAAATATATCTTTTATGGCGGTCTAAGTGCACTTTTATTCCGCCCCCTATTTATAGGTGATCTCGAGAGTTTCCGCCCCACAGATAGGCCGTTTGACGCCCTTCACGCTAAAAAGATAAGATTGATCAGCGCCTGTGTTTTGCGGGGAAATCGCTGATTTCCGCGCAAGATATATCCCGTCATTGTCAGCAGCTCCCGCCCCAGAACCAGACAAGTTACCCGCCCTACTGTGTTCAACTTGTCGCCCGCAAAATTTTTTGTTCATAACTCCGCGCAATAAATTGGGGGGTTCCTTCAATGCAGAGTGATTAAATTTGAGTCTAAGTAGACGACAAAGCAGTGACACTGTAGTTTGAGCGGTACTGTGTAGTGAGGGTCCATAGATTGAAGGACAAAGGGAGGAATGTTAGGAAGCAACTGACACTGGATCCAGCCTATAGCTCACACTGTATTCTGGAAGGATTCGAAGTGTGTAGTCCCTGCGTAATTGAAACCGTACTCGGCCATCTCGGGGATGTCCAGCTTTCACTACCTCACGATTGACCTGATTAACTTTATGCTGATATTCAAAGGCCGGGTCCTCTGAGGGAAAAACATCATCTGAATGAATGGTACAATCATGGCACAGGGATTTCGATGAATTCTGCCATTACTGGAGCTTCGAAGATGCGAACAAACCTCATTTTGGGCATCAAATCCGTAAGAACTCTGCTTGTCCAAGTGCCTATATCTTGGTCCCATCAGACTCCCTGCGGTCATCCGCCCTCGAGCTTGGCAGGTACGGAGCGTCCGACTTCGCCGCATCTGCGAAATGGTTTCAAGAATTTTGCAATTTTGTTTCCATATGTACCACCGGTTGGCGTAGCCTGTGCCGAATACCACTCCACAAAGGGTTCCAGATGGAGGAGTTAAGTGAAGCCCGTGGTGTACCAGAATCGTGAGATATTAACACAGGTACCGTTTGTATATCGGTTCAGGTTCATGCATTTGACATTGGGAACACCAATAAGGCCGAGGTCCTTTCCATTCGGCGATCTCAGAAAAGTGCAGCCGACTTCAAACCTGGCAAACGCTAAATGAAATCAATTGAAATTAGTATCTCTCGTGTCTTTGAAGCGTCGGGTTTAATTCTGATCTCAGGCCGAGCCGACAGGGCCAAAGCACTGTCTGGTCAAGCTTCACTGCCATGCCATTTAATCATTGCTTCAACGAGACGCTCAATCCGCTCGTTATCCCTGCTTTCTAAACTGAACTGGCCTCAACAACTATGTCCTTGTATTCCATCACTTCACCACCTTGCATACTTCCAGGGTCATTTTGTCCTAGAACCATTTTGTTTATGGATTCTTGGTTAATTTAAATCATCAATCTGCATGCTGTTCCTCCTTACCCATTCAAATTAATAGGTCCTTTGATTGGACAAACTTCCCAAATTTATTGCACGGAGTTATGGACAAAAGTTTTGCGAGCGACAAAAGTAGGGCGGAAATCAGTGATTTCCCCGCAAAACACAGGCGCTGATCAATCTTATCTTTTGAGCGCGAAGAGCGTCAAACCGCGTATCTGTGGGGAAACTCCTGAGATCACCTATAAATAGAGGGCGGAATAAAAGTGCACTTAGACCGCCATTATTTTTATCTATCACTATCGTCTATCGTCTATTTTCTTTTCGCCGCCCTGTCTGCCCTCCAAACTACACCTCTTACAACCCCCTCACCCCCTCCAACCCCCCACACAACCCACTCCTCCGCCCATCCACCACCCCCTTATTCTCCGTTTTTCTCCCCACAAATGGCCAAAGTGGATGCAGATTGACGCAGAGTGATCACTTCTAGTTGCTGAGATTTAGGTTGCTGGCAGGATTTGTCTTTCAATATTATCATTGAAATACCACTGACTTTGAATGTCGTGAGAATGAGGATAAGCTTAAAGCGTCGAAGGGCGCAGAGATTACTAGGACACCCCGACTAGGACAGGTGAACTCGTCGATCCACACACATTTTAGTCGTTCCTGAAGACGCACTGTTGGGCACCAGAGCATGTTGTTCTCCCAGGCCGGCAGGATAGAACCGTTTCGTGAGAGAAACGGCAGCCGTGACTCACTTCAACCAGGATCAAGTCCGGCTGCGGTTCAACCAAATGCCGGGGCGATGATGTGATATTCTCCCGATCAAGGGCTACCGCCCTTATTTTGTGTCACTCTTCCGCTCGTATCTCATCGTCGTTACATACAATACGAAAAGGAGCCGTCAATACAATCCGCTGAGAAATGATATTGCACTCCACGTGCTCCGCTTTGAATCAGTCTGTTTGACCACCCCGAACCTAGTGTATCGGCATCTCCCGCCATGTTCCCACGGTTGGTTTGCGCTCGAAGAAATTTGGTGGGCCATGAACTCACAATATATGAGGAAAGAACTACGGCAGAACGATAGTGGTATACGATTTTGGGCGGAGGCATAGTCTACAGTACATACATTATTTTCGAATCAAATCTCATTGTGTTTGACATTGGTCTCGGACGTAATGTCAACAACAGTTTCGCGATGAATGTCGACTTTGCCCTCGGTGACAAGCGTGTCCGTCGGTCCGCGCTTGACATTCCATTGCAAGGTATTGAGGGAGATGTCATTGTCGATTATGGCGGTCCCCTCCTCCTAGAACGTGCGTCGAAAATTGACGATGACGATAATGATTGTGGGGTACATGCCAGCGATTTGGTTGCCCATCGGAGAGAGGACAACGTAGGCATACATCAAGGGCGAGGCACGGGAGAAGTTGAGGCATACAATGACCTCGGCGGCCTACAATTGAAGGAATGATGAGGGGACAGGTTGATTGTAGAACGCTCGTACCCATAATAAAGTATAGATAAATCCAGATTCAACAAGCAAAGAAAGGATTCTCTCCGTTGAGGTCCTAGAATGTGGAGCAGATAAATTAAATTCCCGCATCATCTTACGATGCTGCCTAGGGATTCACATCGTTATCACGCCTTGCGAAATGCGAAATGTAGACATACCATGCTTTGAATGCAATCAATATTGTGCAAGTTATGTTGGTCGCAACGGATAAAGCCCACACAACGAGAGCTGACCACGGGCATATTTTCTCACCGCCAGGAAGTGTGCCGTTAAAGCAGATAGTATCGAGAACAGCGAAGACTGCAAAACACTCAATCAGTGACCACCGAGCCATCGCAGAAACTTGACAGGCTCACGGAACAACACAAATAACAGAATGCTGGGCATCAAGATTGCCAAAAGTCGCCGTTGATAGATAGCCCAGGTGCGCCAAATCACAACACCGTCCCCAATAATCACCTAAATAATTTGAACATTGGACACACGTCTGGGAATGTTGACGAACAGTGGACATAAAGATCGCTTCTAGAGCGGCGAAAGTTTTGTTCATGTTCTCGTCCGCCAGGTCCGCTCGATCCGGGATAGGTGTATGGGGAACCATCAACAAAAAATGTATGTTGATGAAAGTATCGGCAACGTCCAAGCCGAATTGAGCAACCGCGGCGGCATACAAATAAACCACTACGATGAGCATGATAACGCGGCCTCGCGACTTGAGGCCATGCCGACTATAAGATAAACTGGTCAGAGGTACATATCATAGAAAATTCGACTTGAAGAACTTACAGAATGGAATACACCGCAAGGGCGAAAATGATGCCATAGGCGCCTTTAAGCCCTGAGGAACTGTACCAGAAATCACAAGCAGTCAAGCACTCACTAAAAAATATGCTTTCAGTGAGAACAGTCACAACATCCTGCGTTATATCGCGTCCATAACGCTTGAGAATCTGTGCATCTGCTTCCGAGAGTGCCACTGGAGTTGAGCCCGTGTCTGACATTCAAGCAGGTGAGAGAGGGTAAGATGGGCGACACTGGAGCGAGAGTCAACGTCACCGGAATATAAATGAGAAATCGCCTTCGTCCGAGGCCAGGACATAGTCAGCAAGCTATTTTCAACCCAGAAAAAAATACCCACATCCGAGTGAGATCTGCAGGCTCTATGCTATGATTTCAGCATCTGTTTCTCCATGATTGAGGGGCGGAGCTTCTGCTATGGAACTCCATCGCGTTTCGCAGAAGATCCCCCACGGGATCCCTTGTCTGGTGGAGCCGTACACAGGTCTATATAACGAGGTACGAGTTGGAACATATAGAGTATCTGTCTACGAGAGACTAGTACACAGGCGGGTTTGGATTCAAAATACAGTTCCGGGTAATCCCAGAGAGAAGACAAAACAAATCGTCCCAGTCATGACAGGTCGATAGAACGAACGGTGAACCACTGGCAGAGCGATTTGAACCGACTTATGTCAAAACTAGATGCAGCCGTTGCTGAAATATGGGTCGCTGGCAGGATTCGTCATTTAATACTATCATTGAACTGGCCAATAGAAATACCACTGACGATGCATGTCGTGAGCAGGAGGATAAACTTGGAACGGCGAAGGGCCGCGGCGTCGGACTCGGAGATTCACAAACATGATTTATCCTGTATGTGCCTATTTGGGGGGAGTCTGAGGGGGGAGGACCGAAAATGTCATTTTTCGTCACATGACTTACATTTATTCCCATTTTGAGCTACGAACCAAATAATTAACACTCAAGTAACACTGCTTCAGCTCCCACTGTCGCACTGATTACAGTTTTGCAATGTCGACAGCATCTACCTCCGAATTGCGTAAACGTCGGACGGATAACTTTGTTCCGGTTTCTGTGCGCCCTCAAAAACGTCGCAAAGTCTGTGAAACCGTTCCATCTGGTGCAAGCGACATGGATATAGGTTCGTTACTGTTTCTAGATGAGGGTTTAGAATTGCTGGGTGGTATACTCTTTCCTTTCTGATTTATTTTTGTTTTTTTTCACAGAACCTCCTCCTCCTCAGTCTACAACTTTTGCCTATTATTTGTCGGATGCGCAAAAGATATCTACTCTGCGCTTTATGCTAGACAATGTTCTCAATCAACCATCCATTTCCCATTCAGCCATTCTCACTGTTGCTTCTGAACACAATGTACCCCGAAATTCAAAGACATTCCTGATGTCTAAACTGCGAGAACATTCTTGTGTCTGGTCATGTTTAGTCCGTGCTGCAGACGCTCAATCGGCTGGACAATTGGATGCCGGTCAGAGCACTGTATTGCCATTACCAGACAGATCTTCGGGCATTCTTTCACAAGCTGCATACCGCCAGCATCGGCGGAAGGAAGTTCAACGTAAAGAGCATGAAAGCGATGAAATGGACCGAGCATCATGGGCTAATTCATGGCCCCAGGTGGAATCGAACGAGTCTCTCAACCAGGTACTATAAATTATGCAGACTCTTTGCTCTTGTCATTTATATTCTACAGATTGTGCGTGAACACCGTTCTCAGACGACAAAGGCTGCTCTTATTTGCAAGCCCTGTTCATTTTTGTAACCGGAATGAGCGTGTCGACAATCTCAAGATTTGGGACATCCCCCGATCTCGATATTACCCTCCTTGAAGCCGCCATGAACATCCTTCGTGTACATTATAACCAGCAGAGGATACAGTCTCATTCCATCTATGATGGCCGCTATCATGCATGTTCGACATGTGCCGGATGTATCAAGGGGCGGAAATTTTTCAAAATTCCGCTCTACAGCTGGGCAAATGGCTGCTGGATTGGGAACATACCTCCCGAACTAAGCAGCCTTACTTATACCGAAGAACTAGTAATCGCCCGGGCACACACAACAAAATGCTGGGTAAAAATCAATGCAGGTTCCGGCCCGCCCATTCTTCATCAGCGGTCTGCATCTGGGAACGTGTGTATCCATCCGCATGAAATTTCCACCTTGGCCACTGTATTGCCCCGACCGATGTTCACTCTCTATGACGAGATTGCGATTATCTTTGTCTCTGATAATCACAAAGCAACAGCCGATATGTTCAAACGGACACCTTTCCTTGTATGCAGAGGACATATTCTTTGTGCCCTTAATTGGCTCAAGGAAAACAACCCCCTTTATCACAATATCGAGATCGACCTCATAGCCCTGGCAGAGTATCCTGCAGATGATGATGGCTGTGTGCCTTTTCCGGTACAGCATCAGTCTGACAGTGAGACCATCCGCGGTCAGAATGCAACCTATACAGGTCATGGTATTGATACCACAGAGGCTATTTTCGCCGAGCACTCAGGGTCTGACGAGGATATTCCGCTATCGGTCACTGGGACATTTGACGTAGAGAACTCTGGTATTGACCTAGACAGTCAGAAAGTTGAGGCATTGCGGCGGCTCAAGGCCGGTGCGTCCTTTGCCAAGACTTCCACCATGGCTGATACATTGTCTGTCCGGGACAATCCCAACGTCTACGGCATGTTATGGCCGGTGCTCTTTCCGTATGGTGTGGGCATGTTTGATGACCCAGTTCGCCTCCAAAAGGAGTCGGGTTTCAAGCCAATCATGCTCAAGTCCCATGTTCAGCACTACTTGCAGATGGCTGATCGCCGATTTCAAACTCATCTTGCCTTCCCATTCGCCATGCATAACATTCAGATGGTTCGAAAATCATCTCACCAGTCGCGTTTAGCTGTTCGTCGGGCCTGGTGGCCAAAGGCTATGGCTGCAATGGCCAAAATTGATGATGATACCCTTGCTAGCCTTACAACCACAATGGCAGCAAAAAAAGCACGAAAGGATTACTCGAAGTACACTCCGGCGACTCCCGAGGAATCAACGATCTTCGAGCTATTACGATATGTCAACTATGTCAGCGACCATATTGAAGGCTCAGCCTCTGAAATCTTGAAAATGCGGGAAGAAATCCAGGCCATTAATTGATCCGCAGGAACTCTAAGTCTCTTTTTCACATTAAACCCGGCAGACACTTGGAATCCCCTCTCCGCATTTACTGCGGGACACAACATCAATATTGATAGCCTTTTTGGCGAAGTCGACTCTCAGTTCACATCCTTCCAACGTGCTCGATCACTCGCAGCCAATCCTATCGCTGGAGCCGAGTTCTTCAAGTTGATGGTAGACCAGTTCACTTCTGTTTTCCTTGGATTTGAGAGGGAATGCAAACGAGGTGTCTTTGGTCGAGTCAAACACTACTACGGGGTTTTTGAGGCTCAGAATCGAGGTTCCCTTCACTTGCACATTCTCATCTGGCTAGAAGGTATACAAGTTCTAATCTGTAACCTTCAAATCTTAGTACTTATTGACGTACTACAGGTGCTCTTTCTCCCAAACTTCTTCAAGAAAAAGCTGTAGCAGATGAACATTTCAAGCACCAACTCTTTGCATGGATGGAAAGTATAATCAGGCACGATCTTCCATCTGATACCCATTCCATTGCTTCTCCATCCAAACTCGTTCAGAAACAATGTCTTATGCGTCGCCCCCCTCATCCTGATGACACCAATTTTGACATCTCGTCGCCTCAATTTCTACGAGAGATCCTCGATGCATCCGGTCAGGTTCATGCACACAACGAGACATGCTACAAAAAAACCCCATATTCCATGGTCACCCTTGATGATCAAACGCGTGATCGTCTCTGCAGATTCAACTACCCCGTCGACCTGGTTCCTGTCACTGTAATGGACGAAAACGGCAAAATCTCTTTGAAACGGGACAATGGAAGAGTCGTGGGGTACAATCCTACGCTCAGCAGTTCTTTTCAATGCAACACAGACCTTAAATTCATCGGATCAGGCCCGCTCGCAATGACTCTCAGCATCTACATGACGCTGTATACAGCGAAATCCGATATTAGCTCAGCTGTTATCATGAGTGCACTTGCTGCAGCAACCAAACTTCTCTGAGAAGCTGGTCCACTTTCGTCAGAAGAAGAGCGATGTCGGAAACTACTGCTGAAAACCCTAAACCAGATCAATGGTTGGAGAGAACTGTCCGGTCAACAGGTTGCTTGCTCCCTTCTAGGCATTGGGAACCATGTCACGGACGCTCGATTTGCGGTTTTCTATTGGTCAAAGTTGCTCACCTGGCTTTCCGATAATGAATTCCCTCCGTATGCCAAAAAAACAGCAGATCCAACGCCAAGGTTCGCACTATATATGCTTGTCTTCCAATACTTTCATTAATTTTTTTGCAGCCCCGATAAGCCGGAAGAAGAGGCCCAGGAAGAGGCATCCCAGGAAGAGACGTCTAGGGAAGAGACCTCTCATCTAGAGTTCGTTTGAATTTTTTTTCTGGAACTACACTCATTTCATATTCAGAGAAACTGATTCTGAAGAAGACACTCGTGAAAATTTGGACGATCTAGTGGATCTTGAAGATTCAATGGTGTTGCTCAATGAACATGCCATTCCAATGCTCAATTCCCTTGTCTATGACATTCTTCTCAGACCGACAGAGTTGGAAGATATCCCGATGTGGGATCAGTGCGTTGGGTACGAGAAAGTTTGGCTGTCTAAAGGCAAAGAGTCTGTCCAGGTGGATGACGATATGGACGATATAGACGATGACAATGTCCTTGGTTCGTGCCATCCATGATTTGTCTATTAAAATTTAATTCTCTGAATAACAGATATCTCAAGTCAATTTCGCTTTGCACCTGGTCATCCACAAATTGGAACACATGGCCTACGAAAGCGAAAGATTGATTGCATTTGTGTCCTTTCCGGGACTCCCATTCCTCGACGCGACATTGACAGTCAAGCCAATCAATATGCAATTGTCATGCTTGCTTTGTTCCGACCATGGAACAGATCAGCAGCTAATCCTCTGAAATCCGAAAATACTTCATGGACCGATGCTTTTGCTGCCCTTCTGGTGTCGCTGCCTCAAGACAAAATCAAATTAATGGACTGCATGCAGGAGCAGTGGGAGTGTCGGTTGGCGGCAGAAGATTTTTCAGCTGAATATAAAGCCAGACAAGCCAATTTTAACGCCTCGCATGGGACTTCCTCCCAAGCAGACGATGCGCTTGATGAGCTGGCCAGTGATTTAGACTGGCAACTCGGTCAACTCGACACAGACGAGCCAGTTGGGCCTGGCCATGTTGTTGATCCATCAGACTCTGACGACCTGACAAAATACACCGAAACTTGTGCAGCACGTACTCAAAGGACAACTGATGCAGTCATTGCGCTTGCAAGCGCAGCAAATTTCTATCATGTTCCAATTCCTCCGGATGACATTGGAAGGCTATTGAAAGGACGCATGCTGGAATCCCACGACGGCATGGCTCAGGACCGCGCTTCAGCTGCCGCACTTCTGCTTGCCGAGGAGAAGGCTGTAGCTCTCCAAAACATGCCACAGAAGGTATTTTTTAATAACTATTAGCGATTCAGTATAATTACTGACTTGTTACATCCTAGCAACTAGTACAATGATTGCCTCAGGTCAAAGAGATCTTACTCACCGGAGTCCGGTGGAACCCAGACTCACCACATTTGCCGAAGAAAAGGCACTGGCACGAGCACATATCTCACATCTTCATCATGGCGACAACAGTGTTTGGGATCTGCTTGCTGAGTGGAAAAAAATTGCTATTGCGATCAGCGATAAATTTACGCTGAACCAAAGCAACGGTTTTTTTTTTTTTCTCAAAGTCGACAATCGGATGCAATGCTTGATACCTAATCCTGATCGTAATCCTTTCCGTCTCCTCGTCGCTGGTCCTGGTGGAGCAGGGAAGTCACACGTATACGATGCTCTCAAAGCTTTTTACGACGAGGTTGGAATACTGCCAGAGCTGAATTTTACGGCACCTACCGGGGTAGCCGCCAGCAATATTCATGGCTCTACGACTCATCAGGAACTTGCTCTTTGGACAAAATACACAGATCTCATAAAGAATAACTCTAAACCGCTCAAGGCACTCACTTCCAGACTTGAAACGACACGTACTCTCATCATTGATGAGTATTTCTTTCTCGGATGTGACGATTTCGAAAAAGCCTCCCGGAATATCAACCTTGCCCGAGGATGTAACGATGATCCGTTTGGCAATCTCGATCTCATTCTTTCTGGAGACGAGTACCAGCTCACCGGTCCAAAATCCACTCCACTTTTTGACCGCACCTATGTGTCGTTACACCGGAGCGATTGCCAGCTTCAGGCATTGAATCTTGCTGTTCGCCAAAAGCTGACTGCAATAAAGAATTATTGGACCATCGAAAACTGTGTTATCCTCGACGAAGTGGTGCGACAACGAAATCCCCGTTTCGTCGCATTGCTTGGTCGCTTGCGTCGTGGAACCTGTACGGTTTCCGGAGAAGACAATGACCTGGATTTCTTGAAACGGTACCAAATTGGAACGCCTGGGTCATGCGTTGATCCCGAGTTCTCAGATGTACTCCGGTGGATACAACCTCCTGGCCATGGTGCACCTCTTATCACATATACCAACCATGTTCGGAACACCCACAACTGGTTACTGACACAGTCATTTGCTGGTGCCACCAATCAGGAGTTTGCTGTCTATTATGCAGAGGATACAGTCGGCCGTGGCAAGAATAAAACCATCCTTACCGGGCGTAACACTGAAGACGCATGGAATACACCCATTAAAGCACTGGGCGAAGATCTCAGTGGACGGCTGGCCCTTGTTATCGGCATGCCAATTTTTGTCGTGGATAACATGGCTGTTTGAACTCGGTGTCTCCAATGGCAGTGGCGGAACCTTGGTCAGTGTTGAGTATGAAGTGCGAGAGGGCCATCGTTATGCAATATCTGCTGAAGTCGACCTTCCTCTTTATACTTCCCTAGATCCAAACACCGAGCACCCTCATCGCCTACGGGTTCCGCGAATCTCCAAATCGATTCAATTCCAAAAAGCGAAGGGAAAGAAAATGTACAGCACTACTCGTCACCAGCTTCCTCTCATTGGTGGATTCAGCTTCACCGCACACAACTCACAAAGTCGTTCACTGAACGCTGCCACTATTCATCTTGAAAGTTGTGTGTCCATAGCGGCTTCCTATGTCATGTTGTCCAGGATTAAATGTGGGGCAGACGAGCTCAACGGTTCTGGCGATACTAGGAAAAGTCAATGCCAAAAACATCCAGGACCATGCCCCCCAGGAAGTCTGAGAAGAGGAGAAACGACTAAGACAGCTCGCTGTAGGTACCTTGGAAAGAGCAAAAGTTACTCTTAGTTGGTACTTAGAAGTAGCGAAAGACAGTTTTGATTAGCATGTATTCCGCAATAATATGGACTAGCCGGTGTGCGATACTCTAAGAGCTTCTGGCAGAGATAGTTGCCGAAAGGATCTAGGAATAGATTGAGTCGTCAAAAGAAAAGATGAATGAACAGTAGAGCATACCAGTCATGAGGTCCGCGAAGTGGCCGAACGTCTCATGAAAATCATATCCCTGTGCTCGGCAGAGCCCTCTTCCAGCTTCTTCTGCAAGTACCAGCAGCCGTGCTGGTCCTTGCACAGTGCAGGAATCTCGCCTTGCAGATCCTCGAGGCGCATCCTCGCGAATCGGTTGACTGAAATATCGCAAGCACGAGTGGACCTATAACAACAATGAAGCCTTACATTCACGATTCATATCGCCGTGCTTGTGCTTCGGGCCATAGAGACCGTTCATCTTACTATTGCCGGCGCCAGAGTTTGTCCTCGCAGGGAGACCAAGCCCATAACGCGATCCATTGTGATGATAGAGCACTGTCGAACCGGTACCGGCATTGGCACCGGCATTGGCACCACCGCGGCCGCCAGCCTCCGTCGGGTGGCTGACAAGTTGCGGGTGCTGTTGGACGTGCGGAGTAGCTGAAGTGGAAACGGTGTTCAGTTTGCCGTTACGGACGTCATTGGACGGCGCGGAAAGGGTCAAGTTTGGGTTCATCACGGTGCGACGATCAGCCCTTAACACCACCCCATCAGGGTGTGTCGATCCGGCGAACTGGGGCCACTTGGAGGACTTATCGCGCGTCTCGAAAATACGGGTAGCGAAAGAAGCACGAGGAGATGTCTGATAAATATGGGCCAGGTCCAAGGCGGCGGAATTAAGGAACAGAAAACAAAGCGAAGGGTGAAAAACAGCGAAAACGATAAACCTATTGGCACAAGGGATGCTAGACATGGCACTGAGCGTCCGAAGCAGAACCACCCCCAGTAGACCGACCTTGAAGCTCAAGCCCGTCTAGTGAAAACTGTTGTTACAATGCAGCGGGGTAGGATGTGGGAGCTGGAGAGAGCAGGAAGCAAGGGTAAGAGCTAGCGGACCCTTTTGAGCACTCCAGATTCACAACAGCAAAAAAGGAGTAAGGTGGCAGGAACGACAATAAACAGCAGGACACCCGCGAATGGGCACGGGACGGCGAGGCCCAGGATTTGAAGGCATGGCCATATCACAAGTGTCAACGACTGAGCTTACAGCAAAGAAGATGAATGATTCACAAACAGGATTTATCCTGTACGTGCCTATTTGGGAAAACTCGTGCACTGCGGTCACGTGGACATCAATGCGACGCGTTGTATAAAACACGTCTGTTTATTTATGCCAAACTCGGATGATCTTGGTCTGGTGCCACCACGTTTGTCCCACAGGCTCATTGGGGTGCATGCAGTATTGTTCGCCAAAGAGCCTATGGATTGACACGCGTGGTATGCTTGTGCCAACCCAGGTCTCCCCGATCTTTACTCAACAACTATTCTACTTCTATCTCGACTCAGACGGTCATCGTGAGTACATCCTTCCTCTTTTTTTCTTTCTATGTGTTGTGCTAATCTCTCCTCAAGCCACTGTTTGTCCACCAACCCCCGTGGATACAACGTGTCTCTCGCGACAGTCTGATTATTGGCTGATTATATTTTCTGTCACACCCGACGCGTCCTCGACGCGTCTTCGACAACTTCACTGAGTGTGTTTGCACCTCAATGTTTTTGATAGGCCCTCGGTCCAGACGCCACAGCCACAACCACCATCAGTCGTTGCGCCCTTACCACCACCACCACCTCGTCACGTCTCATGCACATACCACCGCCGCTACGGGCCTCGACTACACGTTCCTGCTCGATGAAGGTGCGGTCGAGGACGCTACATACCAAGCATCGCTTCGACACACGCCAGGATGGGAGAAGGGTGTGGAGGTGAACGGAGGAACATGACCACTTGTATCGTGGAGGACATAGGTACGTCGCCTTCCCTCATTCTCCTCCTCCCTTCCTACTCTACCCCGTTTTCTCCCCTCCTCCTCGCTCCCTCCCTCCTCTCCCTCCTCGCCATCTACACCCTTTCGCCTTCCTCCTCCATGATACCACCCGTTGTCGAAGTGATGCTCTCAAGCGGGCGAAGTGCTGGATGCGGGGGTTCGAGATGTCGAGCCTGTGCACAGTCTTGTCCCCGTCCTCGTTGTTTCGTTTCGTTCCCCCACCCACTTGCTCGCCTCCCCGCCTTTCTGCCTCGTCATTTCGTTTCGTTCCCCACTTGTTCGCCTCCCCACCTTTCTGCCATTCTGCTTGCCCGCCTCCGATGCTCTCCTCGCCCCATTCATCCCCCTTTCTCTCCTGCCGTCCCGTCCACTTCTCGCGAAGTCACCGGCGCGGACGTGTTCGCCCCTCGCCTACGTTTGGGAGGAGGGGGCGGGCCGGGCTCCGGCACAGACGACAGCTCGCTGTCCGAACGTTCGAAGTGCACCGTGCGCCCGGAACTCGTCGCTGGGGGTCGGTTATGGCTGATATTGACCCAAGCCTGTGTTTCAAGGGTCGTAGCGCAGACCTTCCACGGGTTTTGCACGACCCCCACCCTCCTGAGCGGGCTCCACACGCTCGTCGACAGTCTCCAGAGCCCCCCCTTTGCATTTGCGACATGATGGCGCCGGTGCTGGTGAAAGGCGCGGGGATGGTGCAGAATGCTCCCCAACCGTCTCCAAGGCCGCCGATCGGGCCTTGCGTTTGGGATGGGATGAGGCCGCCGCGGACAATTTCTTCCGGGATGGCGCGGATAGAGGCACGGATGGGGCCGGTGGAGGAGGGGCAGACGGTGTGGACGACGCTTTGCGACGTTTGTTTGGGGCCGATTCCCCGTCGTCCGCCTTCCGCTTCTGCGTCGCTGGCGCCGGGCGTGTTTCCTCTTCACTCTCCACCTCCACCTCGTAGTCGTCCTCGTCCTCCACCACCCTTTTCTTCTCTTTCCCCGCCTTGTCCTTCCCCTTGCGTGGAGCCGCCTGCCCTGCCTTCTGCTTCCCCTTGTCCTTGCGCACCAGCTCCTCGCTTTCATCAGCGGTTCCATGTTTGTTCGGCACGACCACGGTGCGAACAACGCCGTTGGTGGGGAGGTCCAGGTCGTACTGGGTCTTCCAGACGACCCCTTTGCCGTCCACGCATAGGACGGGCTCCGTGAGTGATGACCGCCAGAACTTGCGGACGGCGGGTGTGTCAGGTGGGCCTGACGGCGACGGCAGGCTGTAGTTGTGACTGAAAAGGACCATGTCGTCTGGCAACTTTCAGCACCAACTCCAAAGTAGCGCACAAAAAAACCTACCGTCATCACCTTCCGCACGTCTCACGAAGCGGAGGCCTTGGCCCGGTTCATCCCTCGCATCGAGAGCGGTATTCAGAAGCTTGAGCTCTGGTTTTGTCAACGCTGAGATTGACTTTCCACGTTTCATGAGGACAGGCGGGCGGACGCCTTGGGGCCAGTTCTGCATGTAGATTCTTTCCCGTTTCCAGATGAGGTGGAGCTGCTTCCACGCGAAGTTGTTGTTGCGCGCCACGACTACATGGAAGAAGTCATTCCCAGTGTCTGTGGTGGCGGCGCCGGACAGCCGGGTCTGCAGGGCGTGGGTGGCGTCGCGTTCCTCGACTTGGCGAAGTTGCCGCCTGGACAGGTCATTCTCTGTAAACTTGACGCCTTGCGTTTGGAATTGGTTGAGCACATTCTGTGCGCTCTGGAGAAGAGCCTGCGTAGCATTCTTGTTCTGTGCGCGTGAGGCGGATGCGTCCGCCACGGCCGCACGTGATGCGGCGGACGCGTCCGCCTCCTGATCATCTTCATCTCCGCCGAGCAAGGTGAGTTTGATCTCTTCGCGCCTACATCCGAGTAAGTATAACATATATCAGGAGTGAAGAAAACAACGCACGCCGCGATATTCTTGGCAATTCCGAGTATATCGTGCTGATCAAGGACGGGTAGATTGGGCCGCAGATCAGTAAAGATCTGTTTGCAGAATCAGCACAAGCCAGATGGGACAGGGAAAGGAGTACGCACCTGGGCGAGGCCGCCTGTGGACTGGAACATCGCCAACTGCTGATCCTCATTGGCGTACGAGCCGGTGAAGATCAGCAGACTTTGGAAATTGTGTCTTTTTGACAGCGTCTTGAGCTGTAAGGATCATCAGAAAGGGACTGGGTCAAAAGAAATGTAAAATGCGTACAATCTGCGCGACCTTGCCCCCCGCACCGTGGAAATGGCGTCGACGTGCCCCCACAGTGACCTCGGTGCAGAGCCGGTCCATCTCCCGCCAATCGCGAAGCTGGTCGGCCGCCTGTTTGTCCGGGTATGCGGCCTGGAACTCGGTCCACGCTTTTTTGAGGTTTTTGCCTTCGAGAGGGGAGGGTGGCCGTCGGGGTCGCGGGTGAAGGTCGTGAAGTGGTGCTTGCGGTATTGAGGCGGGCCCATTCTTCCTCGCGGTTCTCTATGGCGCGCGCGTACTTCTGGTAGATGTTCCAAGGGTTGCTGGAGCGGGTGGTGCCGGGGGCATTGTGGTACGAGCGTAAAATGGCATGGTGAGTCAAGCCAGTCTCGCCCGCACACTTCTCGACAAGGCGGGTCCATCTCGGAATGGCACGCCCCAACCGCAGCGAGCTGTTCCTTGGTTGGGCGCCCGCCTTTGGATTTGGCGGATGCGTCCGCCCCGTCGCTTGAACCTCCCGTTTCATCGGGTTTCACTTCCACAGCGGCCAGAAAATCGGGAGGCGAGCGGGGGGGATGACGGTTGTGACAGATCATTGTCAGACGGCGGCAGCGATCCTCGCCAAGTTGAGTGGGGAGATGGCGGGGGTGGAGAGTCGTGGAATGGCGGCGGCGAAGCACGAGGCACCGACGGGAGGGGGAGAAGGGGAACGGGGCGACGTTAGTGGTGGTGTGGGGGGCATGTTGCGCTCACGCCGCTCAAAGAGCCCTTCTACTTCGGGCCCAGCGTTCGGGGTTCGGCAGATTACCGGGCGCAAGTAGGTGCGAGTGATGATGGGCGGCGTAGCTTGCCGCCTCCCACCCCCAACTTGATTCTCGAGCTCCTCCCGCTCGAGCTCCTCCTGCTCGAGCTCCTGCATGAGCTGCTCTTCGAACCCCATCTGTTCCAACACATCTATCCGCTCCTGCTGTTCCCACATCCGCCGGACTGCCGCTGTTCCTTCTGGGCTTCCCGGACCTCCGCCGTCTCCTCCTCCTGCATCCGCCACTCCTCTTCAGACTCTTCATCCCTCGTTCCGAAGTCCCCTTTGAAGATGGCACCGTCGCAGTCATTGCCAAATGGGCTATAGAAGGCCATCGCCAGCCTGTGGTTGGAACGAGCGAGGTAACGAGAGTGGGGCGGGCGATAGAGACCTGGGGCGGTCCGGCGATTGGGGGCTGTCAGGGTTGGAGGCGTATGTGACAAGGGGGATGTTGGCATTGCGACGCGAGCCGGGTGTGATGGCAGCGAGGTTGAAAGGATCGGGATTGTAGACCGGGGGAGGGGAAGGCGGATCGGCGACATAGGCTGGGGGAGGCGGAAGAGCCGGGGTAGGAAGTGGGCGCGCTGGAGTGGCGGGGACCGACGACTCCAACTCGTCGAAATCTTTGTCGTCTTCGCTCTCTCCTGAGCACGCGGGGCCTATCGGCGTTGTGCTCGAGTGTATCACACTCGAGCGCAGATGCAGGGGACACGTCGCGCTCAGGCACGGACACATTCGCGCTTGCGGAAAAGACATCGCGCTCGGGGGCAGATGCTGGCGCGGACACCTCGCGCTCAGGCACGGACGCATCCGCGCACGCAGAAAAGACATCGCGCTCGGGCACGGATGCTGGCGCGGACACATCCGCGCTCGCGGAAAAGTCGTCCGCCGTGTCTTGGGTGGGCAGGACGGTCCAGGTGGCGAGACTTCCGCGTGGGCCATGCAACACAGTCTCCGGGGCTAGCTCGTTGGAGAGCTCCAGAAACGAATTCCAAAGTGACGGGCTGAGATTGAGGAAATCATCCTCAATCCCAGGCGTCGCAAAAGGATTCATCCAAGAGCCGGGAGACCCGCTGTGCGGACGAGTGGGGGTGTGGGGCTCTGGTGGAGGCGATTTCCCGTGGGTTGGGTGGTGAATTTGGCGCAAACAAGGGCTGTCCGCCGTTGTTTCCAGTCGGATTGGAGGGCGGCGGGTTTACGGCAAGCAAGGCATGTCCGCCGTTGCTCGCAGGCGGCGGGTTGGCGGGAGCGGCCGATCCAGAGGGCTGGGACATTTCTGCACTGAGATGCAGGATAAAAAATCTGCTGGATCGTGTGTGGAGAATGACTTACAGGTAGAACCCAAGAAAAGATTCCAAGAATAACAAAACACAAAATAGACAGCTGTAGAAGGGAGGATAAGTAGTATTCTATGATACAAAGGCAACACCGTACCAAAGTCGCGTCAAGACGCGTCGTACTGACTGCCAAGTGATTAACACTTGAGAGTTGATCGGCAGAGAGGACCCGTGCACAGCAAGAATGGACTGCAAAGCGGCAAGCACTTTGCAGCGGGCGTTGGTTCAGCGAGAGAAAACGGAAGAGATGAAAACGAGTGTGGGTGTGGGTGAGTGGCGGAAGGCAAAAATTGGCGCGTGCCAAATATTTGGTGGCGGACGTCAGCGTGGTGTTCGGCCGAATATGTCCGAGGGTAGGTAGTTTACAGCCACATCAGACATACACACCGGACGCCACCACCACCACCTGAACCCACTACACCCACCCGAACGAACAGAACTCCCAATCTCACACCGGCGCGTATGTCCGCCCTTGGGCGGATGTCTGCGCTGGACCCCTCGGACGTCCGCCAAGACCTAGGCACGCCGCTGACTTCCTCGACGTAAGTGCCGGTGGCGGGTTACCTCAAACGCTCAGCCAATGAGCAGACGAATAAACCTCCATCTAATCTCTTTTTTTTTTAGTGCTCGTATTTCTCCCCAAGGCGGCGGTTTTGTGGTGCGCAATCGATTTGGTTCGACCCTCCGACCTCCCTCCCTTTTTCTCATATTTTCCATGGCATATGAAATCCGGTGCACCAGACTGTCCGAAAGGTGGACAAGGTTTCAGTGCTACATCTACCTTGACCGCTACCACTTACATGGGTCGTCGAGCAAAGTACCTCACCAACGACGAACGAGCCTCCGCACACCGTGCCGATAATACCAGACACTACCAGCGTCCCAGGTCCGTGCTCTTTGCCTGTTTAATCCCATACAGCCCCAATCCAGATTAACCCTCCTTTAGTGCACAAGTTGTTCTTGCTGCGTCTCATCGCGCCTACTACATCAATCGCACTAGTGGCCTGGAATACCGACGTCCACGACACTCTATCCCGTACCTTCCCCCTCTCCCGCACGAGATCCATCGGCTCAACAAAAGCGCCTTCCAGTATCAAAGTGCTTTACCAGGATGCCCTCGCCGGCGAGGATATGGATTATCTCTAACCCGGCGCTTCAACGGTGGATGGCGAAACCCCCCTTCGCGATGGATCTCGATGTGAAACCCGACCCCTACTCCGCAGAGTACCAGCACTGGACGGAATGTATGGAAGATATTATCGATGGCCTGCGTATGCGCTTACAGCTCGAGGACGATCGTCGACGGCGGTTGGAACTAACACAAACGGATGGGTGGTGTTATGAATGCATTGCGGGAGGAGGTTGTTCCAGTTGCTCAAGGATTGGGAGAGTTTGAATGTTCGCTTTGTACCACTCTTACCACGCCTCCAGACAGTACAGAATGCACCAGAAATACCTCTGGTGGCTAGCACGCACCATTTTATCACCTTTATTATCTAGAATTTCTTGAATAGCATGTAATTTTGGCCGTGACCGTAGATGGTCTTCACACTCGTACGCTGGGGAGTTAAAACACATATATTCTTAGCCTAGCGTCTAATGTTTTGGGAGTATTGAGTGGGAAAGATTCGAGGTATTGACTTAAGGGCAGGGGCAAACGTGTCCGCCGCACGTACACGTGGAGTCAAATACTTTGTTTCTCGAATCGATATCTCATATCTTGGTAATCTTGAGTGGAAAGGTCGAACCGGAGGTAGAATGCTCAAGTTGTTAGTTTCTGCCAAGGAGGCGGACGTGTCCGCCCGCTGGGTGTAACAGGGCCAGAGATGCAAAAAAAAAGCGAAGCTCGTGTAAACCAGGGAGTAAGAGGGAAGTTGTACATGAATGATTTCAAAAGTAGGTACTGGTAACAGTCCATGGGACGGTGACCACGCGGCGGACAATCCGCCGCTCCCAAAGTCGTTATGTGAAAGGCAAGGTGAGAATATAATCCATAAATATGGTTCGTACCTGGCCCATATGAATGTTCAGAAAGGGCCGAAACATTGTATCCCCGTAGGAATGGCGGCCATGGGTGCACAACACCCATACGCCACAATCGTGGCCATTGGTTTGAGATGGCGGCGCCCTAGAATATGGATTTATGGATTAGTCGGGGATCACAGTGAACAATTCAAACGTACCGGTCGGAACAAGGGTTGAGCAACCCAAGCCTCTGATTGAGTGCACAGGTGAAGTGAATGATTGTGCCGGTTCGCCAGCAAAGTGAGGCGGGTAATTAACACCATCACATCCTATATGCTGAGTTGAGCGCAATCCTTGTGGATCGGAAACAGCATACCTGAAGGTCCGCCCGCCAGCCCGCTCGCTCTCCTAGGCTATCAAAGAAACAGATTTTTTGCTCGTGAATATAGACTGCAACCAGAACCCAATGTTCTTGTTGTGATCGATGGATGGGCAGTAGCCAGATGGGCTTATCCCAAAATGCGGTCGGGGATGTGTGCCGCCAGAGGTCCGCATCCGGGGCGAGGCAATGAATCTGAGCAAAATCGTATGTGCTGAAAATTGCACAGCGGTTGGCCAGAGCTTCGGTGGACGTATGGGGACGACAGAAGAGAGACTGAAAAGAGGCAGCTAGCCCATTCATCCCAAAGCCATTGAGGCGGCCGGTAGGGGAGCGGATGCGCTCTTGATCGCTGACAGTGATCCGGAGACTCCGGCGGCCGTGGGACCGAACCACAGTTCGGGGGAATGGTTCAGGGATGATTGGCAGGGTGTCAATGTGTGCTTTCAAATCCTGGAGGATCTCAGTGTCAGCTCGTACACTTGCCTGGGCAGCGCAGGAGTTTAGTACATGGCAAGAGTGACATAAATGTATGGTGCGCACCGGAGTCTCCCAGGAGATTTCTAGTTTCAAATGGTCTCGTTCGAATCCGATGTTAGAGGTGTCATCCAATTCGTCATTGGCAATCATGTCTTCCACCATAAATGGCTCCTCGAGATCGGAGATGGTGCCGGGGTCCAGCTCCTCCGAGGTTACCGGGACGTCTAAGGGTGCGGGGAAGCTGTCCTCATCCTCAAAGAGGTCCTCATTAGTTTCCAGGGTAAGTGTGACGATACGCTGTTCAAGATTTTGAACAGCGGCGGACGTGTCCGCCACCGAGGCGGACGCACCCGCCGGTGGCCGTGAAGACGAAGAGACGGGGTCAAGTACCCGAGGGACCATTGCATGTGCGCCGATACGCTGCTCATGATTTCCAACAGTGGCGGACGTTTCCGCAACTGCGGCGGACGCACCCGCCGGTGGCTGTGCAGATGAAGACATGGTGTCAGGGAGTGGAGCGACAATGGTATGTTCGCTACGTTGCAGCAGCACAGGTATCCAAACAAGTCGGAGGGTCTGGAGGCGCCGCTGTCGCTGCTGAAGCGCAAGCTCCAGATTGGAGTCTGATAGAAGGTGAGTCAGAGTCGAAACTGGGGCACAACACGCACCCGTCAAGGAATCGAGGGCCCGGGCCACTGTTTGCAGCTCGTTTTCCAGCCATCTCAACATGTTGGCACACTCAGACCTCAGTCGCAATTGTTCCTCCACGCAGCGGTCAATAATGTGGACACTACGAATGCCATCACGAACATCCGCGTCATCCATCCAGCGGGGGACCCCACTCGTGGTCGGATGGATCCAGAGATCCTGATAGAGCAAAGGATCGTTCCGGAGCGCTGTTGTTTCGGTTGGGAGAGGAGCGGGGATAGGAATATTGCACCCGGGTGGCCAACTGTCTGCGATGTCTGCACAATAGGTGTTGTATTTGGAGACAAGTCGAAGAAGGGCGGGCTTGCGTTTTTCAATCGCCTTCCGTGTCGCAGTATTGAGCTTAGTGCCTAGAAAATTCAGGATAGAGTCAGTAAAAATCCGAAAGAATTGGCTTTGATCCCTACCGTTGGGTTCCTTATGCCCGGCAACGGCGCGACGAAGGGTTTCCAATTCTTTGAAAGAATGGATGGCACGGCGGCGGATGTCCATCTTGAGGTTACGCATGGTCATGAGGAGGGTGACAAAGGCCAAGGGGAGACCCCTCAACTCGGGGATCGCCTCGTGAATATTCAGCGAGCTATAGAGCATTTGGGCCTGGGTACTAAGGGTTTCGTGTGTGGCCTCGAGACCGCGAAGAAGGTTGAGGGATTCTGGTGTTGCATTCGCGCCGGTGACTGACTTCTTGGTATCTTCGATGGATTGTTCCACAACATCGATTTGTGTTTGAAGGCTGAGGACTTTGTTCAGCTCTTGCTTGAGGCGCATGGGTGCCGCTGTGGAGAGTTGTCAGTATGAGGATTTTGGGGGAGATGGCGGACGTCCGCGGTCGAGCCACGTGATCAGGCGGACGTGTCCGCCCAAGTGAACGTACATGAACGGATAGAGGTTTCCGCCGCTTTTTGCGCGTCCATTGAGAGCGGAGTTCGGGAATCGGTACTCGGCACTCCCGAATAGTCTTCTTGGCTGCTTTGTATTTGTTAACAAGATTGGTTTCGCGCTGTCGCACAATCCAATCTCCGAGGCGACTGAGGCCATCCTCGTTGACGAACGCCGTGTATTGGTCAATAGTCCAGATCCGTCGCGAGCTCTTTGGATGTATTAGCAAGGCAAGATGCAACCCCAACAATAACCACGTAAAAACTCACCCACTGATGCCGGGTAATTGCGATGAGTTTGCGGATCCTTGACCAGAATCGCTCCACAGCTTCCCCATCCGTCAAAGCCATACCCCGACGCAGGCGGGGGCTGTAGACAAGTTGACAAACCCACTCGTGTCTGTATGAGTGCATTGCATTCAAAACGAATGCAACACGTTCGCGAACACCCTCGGTCAAGAGAGGAAACTGAAGATCACATGAGTTCAGGCTGTTAATCCAGAGAGTGTGAGACATACCAGGTCGAGACTACGGTTAGTTTGACACCCGATGTCGTATGTTTCAAGAGCGGTGGCTTCTGGAGGAAGGAGACTAATCAATTCCTCCAAACCAGCGAGGACGTATTTTTGCTGCTCCCCGGGCGTGTCAATATTGCATAGAAAGAGGACCTGCCCATGTCGGCAGACCATCACGAAGACACCGCTCGCATCGTAAAATTTGGGATCTGCATTCCGTTTCTTCTCATTGGCGGCATCGAAGGTGGCGTTGCAGGCATCAAGGACTTCCTGAGGTATGAGAGGCTCGAGTGTGGCCGGCTTGCCCTTCCTGGCTCGATCAATTCGATCTCCAACCGCATCTACTTTTGCTTTGGAGATGAAGTAGGAAGGATTGTAGGAGATCGGCCCATCCCCGGCCTTGCGAACGTGGCGATAGCTAAAGCAGCCATCACCGCCAACCTGAACATCACCTCCCCTTGGTAACTGATCAGATTCAGGTGGGATGTGAATAATAATACACCCACTTTTCTAGAGGGCGGCCCCATTGTTCCAAGCCAAAACAGGCAGGACACCGTTCACGCAGGACACGGGCAGCCCGTCCTGGAGTGAGGTGCGGCGGCTCCGGGGATGGTCCCGCGTCTGTCGCTGCCCCTGCCATGGGAGCGGACGTATCCGCAGGGAGGGCGGACGTGTCCGCCGCCGTGTCTGTCGGTGGATCGGGTGGCCGTTGTCGTTCCAAAGGACTGGGAGGTGGGTAGGGAGATGGAGGAGCCATCGCGGGTGGCGGTGTGTTGGCTCGGGCTGGATATTCGATGGTGGCGGACGCGTCCGCCGATGCGGCGGATGTGTCTGCCGCCTCCAATGTGGGAGCAGGGCTCTCCGCCGCTGCTTGGATGGGAGTACTGATGGGAGCAGGGCTCTCCGCCGCTGCGAGCGCATCCTCCACCTTCGTCTGGAGGGCTGTCCTGAGATTGCTGTACCACTGGACAGCTTGTTGCAGGCCTGTACGAAACGGATCTTTCAGTGGCATCCCAGGTTTCTGGGTAAAGTTAGATCTGGCTGGAGCAGGAGAATGGGCATACCTCAGAGGACATGATCTGAAAGCCGCGTCGGTCATAGATGGTGTGGAGGGCAGATGAAAGTGCGTTGATGGCGTCGCACGAGCGCTCGAAAAGGGCGCGATAGACTTCGAGGAGATCGATTGAGACCCCGGTCTTTGGCCGGGTAGGGGACATTGGGAAGACACCGTGTTGGACTAGTAGTACACTGGCGGGCATGCAACTACAGGTTTCTATCTGCACTTGCACAAAGTCTGTATGGATAATTCAGTCACAGAGAATTAAAAATATGAAACTACTTGCGTGAAATGTACAGGCATTGGATTTGGGTAACCAAGGAGGTAACACAGGAATTGAGGCATTCAAAACGGATGATGGAAGGAATAGGGGCGGCGGCTGCGCATAACTCGAAAGCTGGTAGTGCGAGTAAGGCCGGGCCAGCTTCGGCAGGAGGAGATCCCAGGCGGCACACTGTCGCCGTGCTTTGTTCTGCGCACCAGACCCAGGTAGAGGAACCAGAGTGGGCGGAAGAAACGGTGGAGTGGATATTTCGGGTATTTCAGGAGGTTCGTCGACCCAGTCCGGCATTGCAACATCTTCGTGGGGATCTGCCATGCTGGAGGAGGCAAGATCTGGCTCGGAAGGTCCCGGCAGTGCTGCTGGGTTCTTGCGGCTCGCCATTCGTGTGTGGAGAGCCTGCAGCCGGGCAGCGGTCCCAAACCCACGAGCTATCTGCTGGTTTTTGGCAGCACGCGGCTTCAGAGGGCTGGTGTAATGGGCCCCGGCTCCAGAAACGGAGGAGCGCTCATGGGCGCGTGCCGAACGCGCGTTGGATAGCTTTTTGGAGGTTCCCATAGTGGGGCGGATGTGTCCGCTGGATTGGTCCAGCGTGTCTAGGAGGAAGCCGAGGGTGTAGGTGAGCTGGAAGCAGAGGTGGGGGAGAGCACACCAGGATACGGGATGTAGAGGGAGGGCGGGGCGCCGGGTATGGGGAGCGCGGGCGCGCGCTGGCAGATGCGGATAAAAATAGAATGCATTGCCAAATTGGGCTATTACATAGGGGTGACTACCCATCCGCCTGGCGGACGTGGGCCTCTAAGGTGGGTTATTTTACTACAAAATAACCCCCCTTAAAGGCCCTTTACGTAAATTTGGCGGTGTACCCTGAGGTGAGATGACGCGCGAGGCTTGTCCGTCGATGAGGGCGCACGAGGGCTTCCGCAACTTGGCCTCAGTAGTGAGTCTAGGGAATATTTGTGAGAATTGACGAACGAACATACACAAGCATCGTTGTTCTAGTAATCCCTCGAGGATGGCACGGATGACATCAATGCCATCATTCGCCCCTTTCTCCTGACCTTCACAACCATGGAAAAAAACAGCGTGTCGGAGAGCGAGACAAGGACAGCCGCAGAGCTTGGGGGAGCGGAAGTCCTTCAACAATTGCGTCTTGCGGAATGCCCGGTTCCAAAACCCTCCTGGACGTTTCCTTCCCCGTTCATTCCCTACGCAGTGGCCCTTGAGTCCAGGGAAGCAATCTGCCGGAGCCCACAGCCTCGTATTACTATGATTCAGACTGCTTTTACCACGATTCAGCGCTGAATCCTTTCCAGCTCGCAGAATTACACATGTATGGCCTGTCATGGGCTATCCGCAGCAAGCCCGAATGGCAGCGCAAAATTACAGATCCATCCATCGTGGAAAAATGGCGGACAGAAGCTTTGGATCAGCAAGAGGGTGTGCAGATCGAGAAAAGGATGACATAGAATATGGTAACTTACCAGGTAAGGACAATTGCGACTTGCGCGGCGTGATCTGAACAACTTCAGATAAATTACGTCCTCGCCGAGCTCGCGGGATATGCCAGGCTCTCAGATCCAATAACCGGCATCGAGGTAGGAGTGGTCCTTTAACACCACAGCTGTATCAGATAACTTGATTTCAGTGCGGCCCCTTCGACGCAATATGGTATTCTGACCGTCTCATTTCGAACGATGTATCCGATCGTCTGCGCGCCGCAGTTGCCGAGCTCGAGAATGTGCCAGACGACGCGAAAGACTGGCATCCCGGCTCAGACGACCAGGTTCTCGACCTAGTCCACCCCTCGCTGTACTGCATTGTCTATGGTCAAACTCGCTGCTCCGACTGGACTCGGCCGCGGCCGCCGCCGTACGAGCCACCAAAAATTGACGACGGCTGGGATAATACTCCCGGGGCGGATCCAGTGTCCGGCAGCTTCTGCTGGCTCCCTTCGGATTTTTGCGTCGATGGAACGGATGGCTCGGTCAAGCTTCTCTTGCCCTATATCAACAACCTCCATCCGACGAAACACAATCCCTGTATCCCCTCATTGAATCTGCGATATCCTCTTTCGTGCCGCTGTTCGAACGTGTTCTCAGTCAGATCAATGGCCAGGACAAGGACATTTACCGCGACGTTCCTCCGGGCTCCGGACGCATGAAGACCGAATTGACAAGCGGAACATGGGCCGGGTACAACGAATACGTCGGAGAAACGATTCCGTGCATTTGGAGCAAAAGCAATGTGGGATGGTGGGAGGCAACAAGGACAAAAGATGAGTTCGCCAAACTCTGAGGAAGCGTCCGAGGTCCTTCCTGAAGCACTGGCAGAGTATACAGGTGACCTCGAGAAAACTATCGCGCCACACTCCCTTCGCGGCAAGACGATACAGTGCATCACAAAACTCGCCAA
Source organism: Mycena olivaceomarginata (assembly GCA_029378375.1). Taxonomy (NCBI): domain Eukaryota; kingdom Fungi; phylum Basidiomycota; class Agaricomycetes; order Agaricales; family Mycenaceae; genus Mycena; species Mycena olivaceomarginata. Next base: position 235,841 of record JARKIC010000548.1, read on the forward strand.
CATACACCTGACAGCGGACAATCTGAGGTACGCGGACGGAGCTGGCACGTAGAAGGTGCGGCGGGGGTCTCGTTCTACTCTTTATTTTACTAACCGACTTCCTCTAGCCATGCTCAACGAACGCATTGTGGCGACTGCAATTTACGTATGTCGACTGCTCGCTATTTAGGGGTCTCGTTGAAATTTTGGCCAGTACTACGACGAAGAGAACATTTCCGAGTCGAGGCTTGCGTACCGTGCCACAACGGGCGCTCCCACATACCACGAGCAAGATGGAATTGTGCATAGATATATTGTATGGGCTTAAACGGCGAGTCGACGACTCTTGAAAAAGGTTCGACGATGCTGAAATGGCGGTAGGAACACTCACTGCTTCCAGGATCTTGGGTCCATCGTACGGGACAATTTTCTTTCGTTTCGCCCATTAACGGTGTCGTCTTAGGCAACAAGTGCTGGTCGCGTCCTCGCTTGGCCCAACCTCTACCAACACCGCGTGGCCCCATTCCGTCTCTTTGACCCAACCAAACCAGGGCACAGGAAAATCCTTGCCGTTTTCCTCGTCGACCCCTCCATCGAACCGATCCCATCCGCGACCGATATCCCTCCTCAGCAGCATTACTGGACTCTCGACGCCTTGGTGGACGCTCGAAACGATCCCAACTCGCTTTTCTCTCGGCTGCCGCTGGAGCTTTTGGGTTTGACTCAAGACTACCTCGCGTACACTCTGATGACGCGCGATGAGGCTGAGGAACACAGGCAGGACCTCATAGAGGAGCGTACCGGGTTCACGCGGGATCGCAGGGAAGAACTGTCGTATACATTCATTATGTGCGAACATTGAACTGTAACACCGACCTCACTTTTCCATCATTTCGTCGTTCCAACCTGGACCATGTGCCTAAACTCCAGAACGAACTGGGAACATTAGTTTTGATTTGTGGCGAGGGCTCGATGCAGCTGACTCATTTTAGAGTTCTTATAGAATTTAAACACAATTTTGCATCTACTGGAACCAAGCTCGCACATCAGCATCAGCTTAAAACCTCCATACCCCCAGCGACTTATTTCCGTCACCGAAATCGAAATCGAATGGTCAAGTGGTCTACGTCTACATCTCGAATACATAATGTCTCTCATATCTGTGAAATAAAAGGAACGTGGTTGATCAAAGCCGTGCAGAGAGCTTAAGGTGGACCGGCGTGATGGGCGGGGAAACGACTGGGTTGTTGAGGTCTACGAGCGGCATCTCTGCTAGCGGCTGTCCATGTTCGTCCACGACCTGGATATCATACAAAGTCACCATCAAGGTCGTCAGCAAGAATATCTCGAACGTCGCGAACTAAATAAATAAGAATCATTAGCAGCCCGGCGAACGACAAATAGACAGATGCTGACCTTCTGTCCAAGGCATGGATGTCTGCCGAGGCCCCACCCGCAAACGCCATCGGTGCTGCCTTGTCCTCCGCGCGCCCCGGGCTGAAGCGCTCGGGATCCCATACAAACGGGGCCGTGAATATGTCCTCGTTGTGGTGGACGAAACTCGTGTGAAACGACACGATGGTTCCGCGCGGCACGAGCACGCTGCCGATCTGGACGTCCTTCTCGGTGTCATTCAGCCGATGCAGCGGCGTCCCGACGCGCAAACGGATCGTCTCCTTCAGACAGCGTTCGAGGATCGGCAGGCAGCCAGGCTTGGTCCAGTCGTCGTACGCGATCGACTGGAGGCGCGTCCTGAGTGGGAGGGATGTGTTCGGGCTGAAAGACGAGATGAAGGCCTCCACTCTTCTCGGACCTGAGAGAGGTAGGTGGGGTGCGTAGCGAGGTCACAGACGAGAGCCGGGGCTATGACTGCCGTGTTGGCGTTCCCTGTAAAGAGCACAGCAATTGAAAACTAAGTAAGCGGGGGGGAAAAGGTGGTTTCAGCCTACCTGTTATAATGATGAACTTGAAGGGGTGGGACACGAACCTGCGCAATCTCTATCGTGGATAATCCTTGGTCGATGAGAAACTGCATCGGGTCTTCATCATTCCGGCCCTCTCTCTTCCGCTCGTCGATGGTGTCGCGCATGGTGTTGTAGAATTGCTTCATCAGGTAGAAGCGCCGTATCCGATCTGGGCCGAAGAACCACGGGAAAAGGACTGTCACGGGCGTGGCAGCCTTGTCAAGTCCGTGGAAAGTCTTGAGGAGCGTGTCGCAGGCAGCCGCGTTCGCAGCAATTTTCAACGATGTGGTAGTGGTGACAGTGAGCCGGAAGATGACTTCGGGGAAAGTCTCGAATGGATCAATGGTCGTAGCCGCGAGACCGTCGATACGATCGTACGCATAACCATACAGGGTGGGCATATCTTTTTCATCAGCTACTGGCGCTGACTCTAGGAGAAATACTCACTGTTACTGACGCGCTCTTTGCGGATGAGTGCAGTCAAGAACTTGTACGAGCGGCCGCTCAACGTGACGTCAATGCCCACCGTTTTCATGAAATCCTTGTTCAGGTTCGGAGTGCCGGCCAACATTATGGCGTATCCGAGCGCAGAACACGTCCGCGAGTCGCTGAAGAAGGCATGCCGGGTCTCGGGAGAAAGTGCGATGCAATTTTGATTCGCAAGGTAGAAGGAAACACTGCCTTTCTGAGTCGCTGTCCGTAGAAAGTCCCAGTGGCCAGAGAAGTATTGGAGCGACCCGAGGATGGGATAGGCGAGATGGGTGTAAGGGGGGACAGTGATTATGGAATCATGAGTGGCCTCGCTTTTGCGACCCCACGACATCACCATTGCCAGAGACGCTAAGACCGCAAGCATTGTCGAGAGCAAAACCACCACATTGATGTGGTCGACTTTGTAGCCATCGAGAAGTGGGATCATGGTGACAGTGGTGTGATTGGCCATCTTTGAAAGAGGTGTTGGAGATATGGTGTTATAACAGACAGCCTATAAGTATACCGATGAGCATTGCCCCACGCTGACCACGGAATCCGAGCCTCCGGAGGCGCTAATTTGAACTTACAGACAGACAGCTCGCATGTCATTTACATGGTCCGGTACTATTATTGATTCTTACGGGCGACAAGAGAGGTAAAGGCGCTTTTAAGAACCATCCCCTTTTGGTTACTCACAAGTTGTATGTATACCCAATCAGGCGATAATCAATTGAGAACCGAGTTGTCTGCACTGTCGCAGAACGGCGGTATTCTGTCTAGCACCCGCCATCCCAATCTCGGAGTTCAGAGTCACGTAGTCAGCCCAACTGCGATAACACCCCCATCACGGTAGTGGGCGATTGGGTTGGAGTCTGAGAGCAAGCTGTTTGGCCTTGTGCTTGGCACATCACTGATGCCGAGCATAGCCACAATTCTCCTCTTGGTCTTGACTTCGACGACTTCGCAGAGTTCGCAACTTCGAAAGATTCACCGTCTTTAACGAAGCCCTTTGATCTCGAGCGCTTGTCCACAATCTAGACTGAATCAGGTCGTAATCAGCGGAGAAGCGACGGAGCTTTTGCGCACCCAATCAAAAGATATAGGGCCTGATTTTTTTTTCCGATTTCGACTCAAAACTAACTATTTATCCAACACACAGATATTAGTCAGCGGGGAATTCTTCAAAGCGACGGTAGGTAAGTTAGGTAGGTATTATGAAAATAACGAACGCCGGCTCCAGGAATTATCACTGGCGGTGTACAACTTGAAGCGCCTAAATATACCTTCGTCTCGGACTCACTGCCATCTTAACCAAGCTCGCAGCTCCCACACGGTAGCGCTCAGAAAACAGTTTGAAGCATAAATCTGGACATTTTTTCAGTCACTGACATTCAAGTAACGCGTTTTCCGAGCTTTCTATTTGGGCTATGTAGAAACGACAGAGGCGTTCGTTTTTGGGAATAGTACTGCAACTTCTCCAAGATGGGCTGAAACCATGATCGAGGGTGAGAGCTTCGCGGTTCTCTTGGTTCCTGTCCATAAATAAGTAATGCTTCAGGTATCAAGTTTTTGCATCGGCGGTTTACTTTGGGGGTTCTCGACGGCATTGCCGTGGAGGTAAAGTTGATTGACGAGTCGATTTCCTGCTGAAGCCGACCCAGTGAACTCGACATTCTTGTGATACATCTCAACAATTGCTTTGGTTACAACAACAAAACCCGATAACAAACAGATAAATGAAAACTTGGTTGTCGCGATGAGTACATACGGAGTTTTTGCGCACCAAATCATTCAGGCCAGTAAGAGAGCGACGACGTCCGCACAACGGCAATAAAAAACATATAGAACCGCCTTTCTTTCTTCCGACCGCGACCCAAACTAACCATGTATTACAGATCGTAGTCAGCGGTGCGGAGAATACTTTGAAGCGACGGAATTTTTGCGCACCCGATCAGGCCGCAGTCAAGAGAGCGACAGAGGCAGCATAACGGCGGGATTCTGTCCGGGACCCGCCATCTCAATCTCAACTCAACAGCGTAAAAGCAACCCCATCAATCTAGATTGAACCAGTGTCAGAGGAGCGGAGAAGCAACAAGTTTCCGACATGGCCAGGCTACATGGGGCGAACCAATTTTGGATACTGCATTTGCGATTTCGAGTCGCGCTATAAACACTTTTAAGGCCTCGGATAACTGTTCCACTTGGACAATACAAACCCTACCAATCTCACCTAAACTACCACGGGGTACCATGACCTTCATCGCAAACGCGTACACTTCCCAAGGGGTGGTTGCGGTTGCGGTCACGATTGGTGTCCTCGGCTTTTTATTTTCACAGGCTATATGTCAAGGGCACTGAGTCGCGAAAGGACACGCACGAGCTCCGTGGCATCTGGATCCTGGACGCCTGGTCGTTTTTTACTAGGCGGCATGATTTTTGGCCGACACGTTCCGTCGCTCTCGCAAAAAGTTCTTTCGCTTCCGCATCCTGCAGGTAGGCAATCATGAACCTGCGCTTTCAGGCATCTAATTCTACTTCCGGAAAGCACCGGGTGCTAGTCGTCCGGGCTGGATGCGCGGAAGGCGTTTCTCACTGAAAGTGTCTAAGTCTCGGCGAGGGCTACAAGATTCTCCTAGGGGGTGGGGGCGGATTTGGCGGACATCAATGTCGAAACGGGAGGTCTAGATGAAGAGGCGCACTTTGTGCGCCAGCTGCTTTCTCTCACGACCAAGGATCGTCTACAAGATGGTGCGAAGCAGTGTGTTATCTAGACGTCTCTGATTTAGTCCCAGTCTTCCATTTTTGTGAACGACATCTACAAGGTCATGGCCGCATGGGGGTCAGCTGGATCCATTGATCCCTTCACAGAAATTTACAAAGTTTGTTTGTACTTCTGCTACACAGAGCAGATGCTAATGTACACACCGCAGCTTGTATTCCAGATGACGGGCGTGTCGCGACTGCAGAGAGCTCGCAGACGATCCCGGCGCGGTTTCCTCTCTCTCGAATCTGTACTGGCTACTCGAGAAGGGGACGACCCCCGTTGGTGTGCTCCTTCCCTGGTTTCCTTCGCCGGCGCGAAAGGCGAGGGAGAAGGCCACCGCTGGGCTCTTCGGATGCTGTATACTTACGTCGAGCTTCGACGCAACGCGCGGTCCCCTCAAGCGATGCTTTCGATGTCCTCATTTCCCAAGGAACACCAACGGAAGCCATAGTTGGGGTATGTTTGACCTGCCAGCTGCGGGTGTGTACATGTATGATTAACGCCACACCAGTTCGTCCTCCGCACCATCTTTGCTGGAGTCATCAACACCGGCATGAACGGTGCGTGCCTTTATCCCTCCGATCCCCCATCACTCATGGACGCGCCAAAACCCAGCGTCTTGGGCTTTACTCTACACCAGTATGAATACTGAGTGGAAGGCGAAGGCCACCGCCGAGATCCGTGCCCTCCTTTCCAAACACAGCGCCAGCAACACGGACGCGCTGCACACGCGCCTCGCGTCTATTCCTCTCGCGGCCTGGGAGGACGAGCTCCCGCGCTCGACGCTGTGATACGTGAGACGCTGCGCCTCGTGATGGGCGGCGTCGTGTTGCGCAGAAGCCTCGCCCAGCGGCGAACTGGCGGTGGGTGCAGAGACCCTGGCGCCGGCGACTTTCTCGCATATCCACTCGCGGATGTGCACCTCGACCCGGCCATTTACCCCGACCCGCTGAGGTTCGATCTCGGGTGATATGACGCAGGGCGTGAGGAAGATAAACGCGCGCCGTTTGGGTACCTAGGGTGGGGCTCCGGTGCGTGTGTGCTCTCTGAGTATTCCCTGCGTCCTAACTTCATCCCTCAGGCCGCGCCGTGCGCCGGGATGAAAGTCGCGAAGCTCGAGATGAAGCTGGTGCTTGCGTTTTTGGCGGGCTTCGAATACCAGGTCGTGGATCTGGTGGGCAGGTCGGTTAGCGCAGTATGCAGTACCGCAGATCCACAGGAATGATATCCACATGGTGCGTGTGTTTCCTGTTTTCGGCCCATGCTCATCGTGACATACATGTTGTCGATTCAGCCCCGGCCGTTGAAGTCGTGCAACATCAAGTTCCAGCGCACCGAACAATAAAATCAGAATCCAAAAGTTCTTTGACATGACTGGGTCAATTTTTTTGTTAGTTGGTTGTCAGCTAGTCCATCTCCTTGTTTTGTGGACCAATTGCAAGTACACTGAATGTCGGGTTATTTGCCGATTCCTCGGTGGACTGGCCAGTCAACTGGAAAGTTCTAGGTTATACGTTTGGGTTCAAATGCGGTTCCATTTCTATTCGCAGAACCGTCAGGAAAGCCTCTATCGGAGCAGCATGGCACTGGCCGCCTGGATTTGCTGCATGCAACTTGAAGCTACGAGCAGAGCAGCTCTGAGTAAGGAAAACATTCGATACAGTGTAGTCGGGCAGAATGGCTTGGTGGCAGCCAAAGAACCAGGATCCTGCGGTGCAAAGGATCGGATAGCGGTGGTCAAAGACAAGAGCTGGTATGACTAAGCTAAAGGACAATGCCAAACATGCAACAGAGGCAGGCTGGGGCACTCGACCAGATCCTACCACTACAACGGAAGTCCTAGCACATATCTTGGGATTTTAAAGTGCGAAGAAGAGTCGACATGAGCGGGTTGGAGGTCTGAACAGGCGCCGTCGAGAAGCTGAAGAACGTGACGTTCGGCGGAAGAAGCCGGCTCAGATGGCATCTGCGATCCCATCATTTGCTCTCTCTTGAGCTCTTAACCTCACCCGGCCTCCGCAGCATGGCGAGCCAAGCAGTATAATAGCTTGAACGGTCCGGTTCTGCGGAACTGCCGGTTTCTAGAATCTAGACCCCGGTCGACGTCGACGCTTGACTCGTTCAATCATGAACCAAGTCTCCTTCGTGCGGCGTACCTTATCGAATGACAACTCACCATATGCCAAAACTCCTTCCGCACCTGGCGCCCGAAACCCCAAACGTAACAGTAAAACCTTGAAGACGCGAGCATGAAAAGCGGTCGTTATCGCTTTACACGGTGCGTTTTATCCTATAGCCCCATGAGTATATTC